>BLSH010106835.1:369254-381498 GCA_018402905.1 Glandirana rugosa
CCGTCTGTGTACAGACCATAAATGAACTAAGTACTAAAGTCATGAATCAAGTAAATACCAGACATGTGTCTGCCAATAGATTTGACAAGTACCAGTCTGCCCTTTTTGCTCCATCAAATTTAACAATCAAACGATGTGTTACTTTAAATCTGGCTACTCTTCTTCCTATAGCTGATGAAGAAGATTCAACAAATGCAGAACCTGAGAGTTTTTCTCATGATTGTATGGCTCTGATGGAGGTAGAAAGGGCATCTGTCACCCCAGCAAAAGATGAGCCTTTATCAGATTGTAACACACCTATTCGTAGATGGCTCCAGATTTTACACTGATGATGGAAAGCCACACACAGGGTTTGCTGTAACCACTACAGACACTATTTTACATCAAGAAGCATTGACACCCCAGATGTCAGCACAGGAAGCTGAGTTGTGTGCTGTAGTCAAAGCATGTCAACTCCTAGAGAATCAAAGGGGAAATGTTTACACTGACAGCAGATATGCGTTTGGAATAGAGCACGATTTTTGGCCTATCTGGAAAGCACAGAACTTTCTGACTAGTGCAGGGAAGCCAGTGAGACATGCAAAACTCATAGAGCAGCTATTTGAGGCCTTTCATAAACCAGCAGAAGTTGCCATCTTGAAGGTAAAAGGGCATGCAAGGGAAAAAACATGACAGCCAGAGGAAATGCTTTGGCAGACCAAGCGGCAAAGGATGCTGCCCTTATGTCATTTGGAGTCACACCCACTGTAGGGGTCGCCCAGGTAGCGGGGACTGATACCCCTCATCAAGCACAGTGGGATATAGAAACTTTAATTCAGTTGGAGAACCGGGCCCCTGATGAAGAGAAGGATAAGTGGATCAAATGTAATGCTACCCAAAATCAGCAGGGCCTGTGGAGCGCTGACAACAGGTGGTGTCTACCCAGGAGTTTGTACCCAGTTTTAGCACAACTGGCACATGGCGTCAGTCATCTTGCTAAGGGCGTGATGGTGGCACTTACTGACTGCTATCCTGGATTTAGTGCATTTGCAGCCAGGTTTTGTGCTTCATGTCTCACTTGTGCTCTGTACAATGCAGGGAGGCCTGTCCATGTTCCCCAAAAGCATTCTCCTAGGCCAGATTTCCCCTTTCAAAGAATTCAAATAGACTACATTCAGATGTCCAGAATAGGCACCTATGAGTACGCTCTCGTGTGCACCGACATGTTTTCAGGCTGGCCTGAAAGTTGGCCGGTAGCCAAAGCAAATGCAAAAACAACAGCAAAGAAAATTTTGAATGAAATAGTTTGTAGGTATGGAGTTCCTGAAACTATTGAGAGTGACAGAGGAACCAATTTTACTGGAGAAGTGATGAAAGAGGTAATGGAAGCACTTAACATACAGCAAGCTTTCCATACACCATATCATCCACAAAGTAGTGGTAAAGTTGAGAGACTTAATGCAATTTTGAAAAACAGATGTGCAAAAATTAAAGCAGATACAGGAAAAGGATGGGTGGAAGCTTTGCCAATAGCCCTATATTCTGTACGAACCCCCTAAACAACCACATGGGCTGTCCCCCTATGAGATTTTATTTGGAGGGCCACCCAAAACAGGGCTATATTTTCCTCAACAGTTGCAGGCTTGTCACTCTAGTCTGTTAGAATATGTTCAGATTTTGCAAAGAACATTGAATAAAGTACATGAAGGTGTTTACAACTCTATCCCCGACCCAGATTCTGTTCCAGGTGTTCACAGAATCCAACCAGGTGACTGGGTGGTGGTCAAGCGACACATCAGGAAGCCGCTAGAACTAAAATTTGACGGACCACATTTGGTGCTTTTGACAACCGGTTCTGCTGTCAAGTTGGAAGGAAAGCCCAACTGGATTCATGCCAGTCATTGCAAGAAAATCCTGAAGTGATGATATCCTTTGAAATAAAAATGATGTTTCTTTTATTGTTGTCTGTGAGAACTGAGAAATGGAAAAATAACCCTTTCATCCAAATGTTAAAATTGTATGCAACCTGGGGGGCGTGGCTAGCCGGCGACAGTGACAGTCGCATAGAAGCGGAGCTCCGGGCCTCGGGACAATCAGCGACGATCACAGCGAGAAGAGTGAGCCCAAAACATGTCTGCGGACACATCACCAGCCCTAACACCCGGGGAACAAAGAAAAAGGAGCTCGCACCGCGCGGCTCCGCAAAAACTGACAGACTTCTTCTCGGCCAGAAACAACAAGGGAGCCCAAGATGGCGGAGTCCCCTCGTTGCAGGCCACGCTGGCAGAAGACCTCTCATCAAGCTCCAGCTCATCAGCCACCTCGGTAGGTACTGCAATTTACCTACAAAACACAGGAGAACCCTCTCATTCTCCCCCGGACAGCCCCACGACCCGCAGCCCAACTAAATCTAAAAAATCCAGACAGCATAGTGACTCAGGGGAAGAGTCAGGTATGGAGGAAGAACGAACGCAGGCATTAGAGCAGTTCCCCTCCTCCTCCCAGCCAATCGCCATTTCTGATATGAAAGAGATGCTGATCTCCCTAAGGGACTCCATGCATTTTGACTTGAAAAAAGCACTGACCCCTATAAAATCTTACATATTAGAACTGCAACAAAGAGTGGAGAATGTGGAAAACAAACTTGACGAAACATATGCTGCCCATAATGACATGGTGGAAGCTTACCATGACCAACAGACAGAGCTGCAACGCCTAGCGACAAAAGTCACTGATTTAGAAGATCGCAGCCGTAGAAATAATATAAAATTCCGCGGAATTCCAGAATTGGTATCTCATACAGATCTGCAGACATACCTACGCCAATTACTCCATATCTTGGTCCCAAAAACAAACGAAAAGGAGCTCATTATAGATAGAGCCCATAGACTACCCAAACCATCCTTTCTACCCAGCTCCACCCCAGGTGACGTCCTGGCCAGGATCCATTTCTTTCATGTAAAAGATGAAGCTATGAAGAATATCCGTAAAAACCCTCAACTAGAAGGTCAATATGCAGGAGTAGCTCTATATAATGATCTATCCCAAGCCACCATACAACACAGAAAAAAGCTCCTAACAGTTACCAAGGCACTAAGGAACCACGACATTAAATATCAATGGGGTACCCCCTCGAAACTGATCGTCACACACCACGACAAGACGTATAACATCTTTTCACTCGAAGCAGGATTAAAATACCTAAAAGCCTGGGGCATACTACCAGCGGAACCCTTACCTGAAAACCGGCAGGGGCCAATGAAGCTCAGACAAGACTGGTCCACCTGATGCATCTATAAGAAAAATCTCACTCTTCCTTAAGCAACAACAAAGGTTCCCGGCCAAAATCCATCAGGCCTATGTGGTTACCCTCATTCTATAATCTCAGACCTATACCACAAAACCCTCACTTACAGAATATGCAGGTTGCCTTGCTACTGGTTCCTGTGACCTCTCCCAGGTTCTTTTTTATGTTCTCTCTGTTTTCCCTGTTCTCGGTTCTGTTTTCTCTGGTTATGCCAGGTGACTCAATTAAGGTTCATGCCAAACATCCCAACCACGTCATCCAGGATTATTTCGCCTCAATGCCACAAGTCTCGAAACTTCCTCAACCAAGACTCAACTCGGTCATCCCAAGCCAAGAATGGACATTCACCCAAAACAACATAAAAAGATGCTCATCTACAGAGGTAGGTGGTAAAGCCCAGCTCACACTTTCACCACAAACTCTGAATTTGTATATCAATCCTACATCAGCAACACCAAAAGCCCATCATGCCTATTAAATTCGTCTCTATGAACGTGAAAGGCCTTAACAGCCCCTTCAAGCACAGCCTCATGTGGACTGAAGCTGAAAGCCTTAGAGGAGAAGTCCTCAGCATACAAGAGACCCATTTCTCAACGAACAATCCGCCAAAATGTTCCCATAAAAGATACCCACACACCTTTTTCACCAACGCTCAGACGAAGCAAAACGGAGTCCTAATTGCAATACATGAAACTATTGCCTTCACACTACAAGACTTGATCACTGACCCCGATGGTCGTTTTATAATTTTAGTGTGCACCCTGAACAATATTCTTTTCACTATAGTCTCTCTATATGCACCCAACAAGGGTCAATTGGCATTTATGCAGAAACTGATGAAAAAAATCAACAAAATACGCCAAGGTAGACTACTTCTGCTTGGTGACTTCAACCTGATCCCTGACTCCTTACTAGACCGATCCAAACCAACATACAAAAAGAACCCAACTCTCCAAAACTTTTTACACACTGAATCACTATATGATACGTGGAGATGCACCCACGCTGGAGAAAGAGATTATACCTTTTTCTCCTCCCCCCATAAATTATACACAAGAATTGATTTGGCTATCACAGACCTTCCTACATTACACCTAATCCAAGCATCATCAATTGAGCACATCACATGGTCAGACCATGCCCCAATTACTTTAACCCTAACCGATCAGCACAATGTGAGACCTACCTTTCTATGGCAAAATAATACACACATTTTTCAAAAGGAGTCACATCGGGTTCAGGTCGCCAAGCATCTCCAGGAATTTTTTCATTTTAACAAAAGTAATGACTGTGATATTAGCAATGTATGGTGTACACACAAAGCCTACATAAGAGGCATTCTCCTGCAGACAGCCGCTAGAGAGAAAAAACAGAGAACAAACAAAATATATTCCCTGTTAACACAAATTGAGACACTAGACACGCAAAATAAGCAATCACCCTCCCAAACCAATCTAAACAAACTTAAACAGCTTAGATCAGAACTTAAACAAACTCTACTCTATGAACATGAAAAGCAACTTAAATACCTCAAATCCTCCTTTTACTTATATGGCAACAAGGCAGGCAAGAAACTAGCGAGACAGATACAAATTAAACAAGCCAAAAGGAGAATAGCATACATGACTGACCATAACACAGGCAATCAAGTACAACACCCTAAAGAGATAACATCTTCAAAACATATTACAAAAACCTATACAACTTAAAAAATGACCCACACACCACCCAACCAACCCAAGAAAATATCCATAATTTCTTAGCCTCAGTGCAACTCCCTCAAATCTCTCCGAACCAATTAGAACAACTAAATGCCCCCTTCAAAATTGAGGAGCTAACAGAAGCCTTAAACAAACTAGCATCAAACAAATCACCAGGCCCAGACGGCCTTTTGACGGAATACTATCGCACATTTAAAGATTTACTAACTCCCCACATGCTAGAACTATATACCAATATAGCCTCATCCGGGACTCCCCCTAAAGAAATGCTTAAAGCCATAATAGTGACGCTCCCCAAGCCTGGGAAAAAACCAGACTCCCCTCAAAATTTCAGGCCAATTTCCCTTTTAAATGTGGACATCAAATTATACGCCAAATTAATAGCCAACCGACTAGCTAAAATTACCCCATACTTAATAAACCCCGACCAAGTAGGCTTTGTCCTAAATAGACAAGCCCCCGACGGCACTAGAAGGATGCTAAACTTGCAAAAATTAGTGGAAAAACGTAAAACACCATCTGCCTTTATAGCCTTGGATGCCGAAAAGGCTTTTGATAGAGTACACTGGGGATATATGCTAGAGACCCTATCAAAATTTGGACTAATTGGGTTCATCAAAACGGCTATCTCAGCGCTCTACACACTCCCTTCGGCACAAGTCTACACAGCATTGGTCTTATCAGATGCTCTGTCTATTACTAACGGCACACGACAAGGCTGCCCACTCTCCCCAATTATCTTCACGTTAGTAATGGAACCCTTAGCAGCAGCTATAAGAAACTCCCCAAATATTGTTGGTATTGAGATAGGTGAGAAACAATATACCATAGGACTCTTTGCTGATGACGTTATTCTTACCCTAACCAACCTTGAGAGATCAGTCCCAGCTGTACACAACCTTATACAAAGATTTGGCAGTATATCTTATTACAAAATTAACATAACTAAATGTCAGGCCTTACCGATTAACTTAAACCATAAAATAAAAGTAAAGATGAAAAATCTCTTCCCCTGCCACTGGGATGCCACTTCAATCCAATACCTGGGCATACAAATCACATCCACATCACGAGATCTCTATGAAGCTAATTATAAACCCTTATTAATCTCCATTCAGAATGAATTATCCAAGCTAAACAAACAATACCTGTCCTGGCTAGGTAGAATAGCCACATTTAAGATGGCACTCCTACCCAAAATATTATATATATTTAGAACGGTGCCGATCTTACTACCCACCACCTTCTTTAACACAATTAACGCCTACTTAAAGCAATTTATATGGAAGGGTAAAAAAGCACGCATGGCATTCTCCACCATGACCAAACACAAGCGCAAGGGGGGATGGGAGTCCCTTCACTCGTAGATTACTATAGGGCATCATTGCTGGACCAAATTAAATCTTGGCTAGTCCCTCATACTCCTAAACCGTGGGTCATGGTGGAGAAGCACATGATACATGGCAAATGCCTTAAGAGCCTTCTTTTAGCAGTTGCATCCAAATTACCATTAACACACAAATTTAATGACTACCCATCCATACAGGCCTCCATAGAGGCATGGCAACACTCATTGAAATTAAACAGAAGGATTACCCAAATCCCCATCTCCAAAGCCCCTCTTCACATATTCGAACACCTAATCCCTGACTTTTCCGTCTCATCTTGGACAGACCTAGGACACACATCCTGGGACACAGTCCCAGAAGAATTGAGGAAGAAAGACGCATATAAATGTTCCCAAATACAACACTTACTGGATAAGTCCCGAATAACCACCATAAGCGTAAATCAAAACATTTGGGATTTCTACCATAATTATACACAGACAAAAGCAGGCATATCACATATATATGCATCACTGCAAACAGACATCCCATTTAAACAGACCAGTGCTATCCTAAATTGGGAAAGAGACCTCGGGAAATCATATACTGAACAACAATGGGAAACATCACTACGAAACTCCATAAAAGCAACACATTGCGTGCTCCACTGGGAAAATTGTTTTAAGCTAACTTACAGATGGTATTTAACCCCTGTACGCCTGGGTCGAATGTACCCGGATTCCCCTACGGACTTCTGGCGCAATTGCGGCCAGAGAGGCCACCTACTACACATCTTATGGCAATGTCCATCGATAACCAGTTTCTGGAACTCCATATTCAAGATAATCTCCAAAATCGTGAACAAAAACATTCCCCCTACCCCCGACCTAGCTATCCTAAATCTAACAATAGAACAATTCCCAACCCAAACCAGACAATCACACATATCTTATATGCAGCTAGGTTGACTCTCACCAATAATTGGAAGAAGGAACTAGCCCCTAATGTATCAGAAGCCATCACCAAAACAAACCTACAATATTCATACGAGCTTGCCTTTGCAAGAACAAACAATACAGCCGACAAATTCCTGCATGCTTGGCAAAGTTGGACTGAGCTCTTTTAATCAGCATCCTGTCCACACTACGAGGAAAACACCCCCCGAGACCCCCAGAAATAGCTGATCCACTCACACACACTTATTGGCATGAACTGATCACCCTAGTAGCCTCGGCTACAATGTACCACTCCTTCATCCTGGTTAGTTAGTTAGAAATCTTATTGTATTTACAAGCATACTACTTATGCATAACTATTCATACCCTCCAACCATCTTTATTGACACACTACTTCAATGCAATATATCCACCACCAAGCTGTCTACTTATTAGCCTGTCCACAGTAAGTGCCCGTTGGGGTGGCAGGCTCTTCCCGGTGAGAGTGGGAAGGTACACTTAAGAAGGTTTAAAGATATTAAAATATGACTGCACTTGATGATCCTATTGTACAACTTTGTATGTTGGAATGGTTGTAATCCATTGATATGCATAACTGCTTGTACTAAACTTTCAATATTCAATAAAAACTATTGTTAAAAAAAAAAAAAAAATTGTATGCAACCCATAGCAACACTAGTAACTGCTGGGTGTGTTCTCACTTATATCCCCAAACGGGAACAATACCCATGATAGCAATGCCTCTCAACTTCACTGATCTAAACAGGACCAGAATAAATGGCGTCATACATTGTTTCCACAGCTAATGAGCACCGATCAGTAACTTTGATGGTCTCAAAACATATAGACACCCCACAGATTTGTCTAAACGTTACATGCCCACTTAACACTAAATGTATACGGCTGGGCAATTCAGATTGCACCGCAGCAAAAATTACAGTTTATGGAGGAAACCCTGGTCAGTATTTTTATATCCCAGATCCAGAACTAAATAGAACCCTTTATAAAACAAATTGCACACAGTTCCCAATATGTGGAAATATTGGTTACCTGGGATTCAATGTTATTGCATCTAGTGTTTTAGGAGCAGGTATATCATCCATACGTAGAGGGTTATATTTTATATGTGGAGATAAAGCTTTCGCCTGGCTTCCTACTAATGTTACAGGTACATGTTATATTGGGAAGTTATTACCTGCTTTGGCTGTTCGCAAAGACACAGTGCGACCCGGTCAAAGTCCAGAATACCCTTTGGTGTTCAAAAGAGAACTTTTCCCTAAAGGTGACATGGCATGGTCATGGTTCCCTTCCTGGACAGGATGGGGAATTGAAGCAATGAAAAGAATAAACAATTACACTAGAATTGTAGATGAAATTATTAACCTTACTACCACTGATATAGATTTATTAAGTGATGAAATGGCTCAGCTTAAAAAAGTAGTATTAGAGCATAGATTAACGTTAAATTATCTCACTGCAGCTCAAGGTGGGATGTGTAAGGTAATTCGCACTGACTGTTGTATATACATTTCTGATAATGAGGACATTATTAAAGGACATCTTGCTAAGATAAGAGAACTACAAAATTAGGCCAGAGATATTGCTAAAGATGGATGGAACCCCTTTAAGGGATTAGGAGGTTTTGGTGATTTTTTATATGGCATAGCAACATGGTTACAGAAATTAGGTGTTTACATTGTGATGTTCCTGTTTCTCATACTTGTTATTTACTACCTCATCAGGCTGTGCCTCTGTGTGATCACCCACTGTATAAATAGATGGTCCACCAGCCCTGATGAACCCATTATTCTGAGAAAGCTAGGAGAGAGCTGAACAGGACGCCAGCTCTCTGTGCCAACGTAGCAGGAGCTACCGGCAATCTGCTGAATGTAACGCGGAAAAGAATGGTGTCAAATAAACAAAAGGAGGGAAATTACATGGACTTCCACTGTATTGTTCATTTAAGCACAAGAGACTCCATTTTGCTCACGCTGCTGCAATGTATTCTGTGGCCTTCACTTATCACACAGATACACTTTCTCCTAGAAGCTCTCACTCTCTCTCTACTCCCCCTTCCCCTCTTTATGTTTTACTTTTGCAATTATTCTATTCGCTAGCTTTTAATAATATATTTCTATTTGTTAGTTTCTAATAACAATTCACACCACCCCTTTCTTATCTATGCATAAAATATCATGTAATAATTAGAGATGAGCGAACTTCTAGAAGTCCGGGTTCTGCTGGTTCGGCCGAACTTCGGGACAAAGTCCGGGTTCGGGTTCGGGTCCGGACAGAACCCGAACTTTGTCCCGGACCCCGAACCCCATTGAAATCAATGGGGACACGGACTTTTAGGCACAAAAAAGGCTGGAAAATAGTCCTGGAAGGTCCTAGAGGTCTGCAAAAGGAAGGAAATGTGGGTAAGGGTGGGACAAATGCCCTACAAAGAAATGGGCACAGGGAAATAACTTTAAATATTTTAAAAAAAATAAAAACATAAAAAATGCAAAAATGGAGATCATCTTCAAAATGGGTCTGAAAAGTATTAATTATCATTAGAGGCCATAGAACTGTTCTAAAATCATCTTCAAACTGTGTCAAAAAAGTATAAATAAGCCGGGAGTACCCATATCACTGTTCTGCAAAATGTGTGTGTCACTTTAAATGAAACCGGGAATCAGTGCACATCTCTTCTGCACAATTTTTTAAAGTCTGTGTGTCACTTTAAATCAAACCGTCAATCATTGCACATCTGTTCTGCACAATTTTTTAAAGTCTGTGTCACTTTAAATCAAACCGTCAATCATTGCACATCTGTTCTGCACACTTTTTTAAAGTCTGTGCGTCACTTTAAATCAAACCGTCAATCATTGCACATCTGTTCTGCACAATTTTTTAAAGTCTGTGTGTCACTTTAAATCAAACCGTCAATCACTGCACATCTGTTCTGCACAATTTTTTATTTTCAATAGATTTTTATTAAATTTTGAAAGACAACAAGAAGATGTCCACATCCACATTTATCAGTTGACATATAAGATGCATGTACAACAAAACATTCGAATTACAAAGAAGGTTTGGACATGAGGATTGGTTTGTTTTGAGAATATACAACTTAGGACTCTAGTTAGGAGAGATCAGAACCCCTCTTCCTATAGAGGCTACTGTTGCTAGGGAGCCGTGATTCTAGACCACCATATTGGATTTAGACTAAACATAAACATGGGAGACGGATCTATAAGGAGTATGTGACTACTCATGAAGGGAAATTAGTGGTCCACTGTCAGCCCCACAAACGGGCCTCTAAGTGGGGGTGGCCTCACTGACCACTTTTGTAATAAGCCTCGAGCGGAGGAACTCAGAGGCCAAGCCACCTCCCCGACACCCACATGGGGACTAGCTGTGTTGGAAAAATGGAGCCCACCCTTCGAGTCCCCCCACGGAGGTCGGATATTTTCCGGCCCAGATAAAGATAAACTAGAACATAAACCAAACATTGAAACGGCAGAACATATTGAGATTAAGGTTAGAGGAAGGGATCCTTCCGCTCTCATTAAGGCTCCGAGTAATAATAAAAGCGCATCTATATCAAAAGATCAGTGTATAAGTACGGGAGAGAGAGAGAAGAAGAGAGTAAGAATAGAGAAATTAGAAATAAAGGAAACAAGGATGAGCATGTGAGTGCGTCACTATACTGTGAACAAGGAGACTGGGAACACTAGAGGCCTGGAATCAGAGAGATGCCCACAAACCTAGCCCACGGCTCCCAGATCATCTCAAATTTATGAAGATTATCCAGAAGGATACTAGCCAGTCTCTCCTGAGTCATAAGCCATGAAATTTTCCGGATTGCAGCCTTCGAGGAGACCCGGTCTAGCTTCCAGGCTCTTGCAACCGTGATTTTGGCTCCTAGCAGAATGAAATGAATAAATTTTCTGTTAGCTTTAGTGGAATTAGGGATATGATCGTTTAAAAGAGCAATAGTTGGAGTCCTTGGAAGCTTATTACCTGTGACCTTATGGATAATACGGAAAATTTTGGTCCAAAATGGACGTATTCTTGGACATTCCCACCAAATGTGAGCCAGCGTGCCCTGAAGCTTGCAGCCTCGAAAGCAGCCTGGGTCACAACTTGGGATAAACCTGTGAAGTCTAACCGGTGTGAGATACCATCTCAACATTACTTTTAAGCTGGCTTCCATGATACTGGTATTAAGTATGCCCTTGTAGGATCTAGAGCAGGCTGATTGCCATTTGTCCAGATCCCAATCAAATTGCAAATCAAACTCCCAGTTGGACATATAAGATGCTTTCTTAGTAGGTAGCATGAGAGCTTCATAAATAAGAGAAATGCCCCCTTTTTGTAATGATGGCTGACCACACCACTGTTCATAGGATGTTACCCTAGGAGGAAGAGGCTTCTCTGACCATATTTTATGAAGGAAGCTCGATATTTGGTGGAATCTGAAAAGTTCTGAATTCGGAAGTTCCAAGGTCTCTAGACAATATTTAAGCGTAATTGGACCCGTAGTTGTGAAAAAGTGACCTATGCGGAACAAACCTTTGTTGAGCCACCACTGAAATTCTTTGATGTTTAGTCCCGGGGGAAACTCAGGGTTATTGAATAGATGAGCTAAAGGCCTAATAGGCGAGACCAGAGAGGCGTTGCCTTTGATTTTGTCCCAGAGGGCTATTTCATTGGAAAGGGTAGGGGCTAAGATAGGTGGTCTATCTTTAGGCGGGCACCATAGGATGAAATCAAGGGTATGGCGGGGGATGGCCTCCCTTTCTATCCGCACCCAATCCTGCTTCTCCTTTGTAGAGTATAGTGAGGATAATTGGGAAAGCCTAGCCGCTTGAAAGTATTTTTCCAAATGAGGAAGACCCACACCTCCTCTACGTCTATGAAAAAATAGGGTTTGCTGGGGAATCCTATATCCAGCCGAACCCCAAA
>BLSH010106835.1:419996-430381 GCA_018402905.1 Glandirana rugosa
AGGTCACTCCCCTAATTCCTGCCGTGCAACAGGAACATTGCCCCTAGGTCGTCCCACCGGTGGGTCATTAGTCTCCTTCAATGTTACACCCGTTGAGCCGACAGTAACGCGTCCGTGACGTCGTACATCAGCCGGTACACACGGTCCGACGGGTGTCCGTTTCTGTTCGACAGGAGACACCCTCCATATAGTAGACACAGGAGACATAGGGGGGTCGGTGCGAGGTCACTACGGGTGCTCGACGCAACCCACGGTGGGACGACGTTAAGGAGGAGGAGGAGGAGTAGAAGGAGCAGGAGGATGTGGCACAGGAGGATGAGGAGGAGGAAGAGGGGTCATTTCCACGGTTATCAGGCCAGTCATTCGCAAGTGGCTCGGAGGGTGGGCTCCTGTACCAGCATAGGCCAGTTCCAAAATATTCAAGCCAGGGCACAGTTCTGGAGGACGAGGAGGACGAGGAAGATGAGGAGGAGGAGGAGGAATTGCAGCAGGGTGGCACCCAACGCAGCTCGTGGGCATCACTGGAGCGTGGCTGGGGGGATACAGAGGACACAGATGATATACCTCCCACAGAGGACAGCTTGTCTTTGCCTGTGGGCAGCCTGGCACACATGGCCGACTACATGCTGCAGTGCCTGCGCAATGACAGCCGAGTTGCCCACATTGTAACTTCCTCTGATTACTGGGTGGCCACCCTGCTGGATCCCCGTTACAAGGACAACGTGCCGTCCTTAATCCCCTCACTGGAGCGTGAGAGGAAGATGCGTTACTACAAGCGCACACTGGTAGAGGCGCTACTGAGGGCATCCTCAAATGATACCGGGGGCTCAGCGGAAGCACAAGGTGAAGGTAGAGGAGGAGGAGGAGGTAGAGGCCACCAACGCAGCTGTGCCACCGTCAGCACCTCAGAAGGCAGGGTTAGCATGGCTGAAATGTAGCAAAGCTTTGTCAGCAGCCCGCCACAACAAACAGCACCACCAGCCGATAGACAACGTCTTAGCAGGAGGCAGCATTTCAGCAACATGGTGCAAGAGTATGTGGGCACACGCCTACACGTACTGCCTGATGGGTCTGCCGCATTCAACTTCTGGGTCTCCAAATTGACCACATGGCCTGAGCTTGCCCTTTATGCCTTGGAGGTGCTGGCCTGCCCTGCAGCCAGTGTATTGTCGGAACATGTGTTTAGCACGGCCGGGGGTGTTATCACAGACAAGCGGAGCCGTTTGTCCACATCCAATGTGGACAAGCTAACCTTTATTAAAATGAATCAGGCATGGATCCCACAAGACTTGTCTGTACCTTGTGCAGAATAAACATTCAGACTGGACTCACACAGCCATTCATATACTTCTTTTTTTGAATAGGCCTCAATACAAAAAAAAAACCATGTTGGCTACCTCCTCCTACTCCTCTACCACCGCCACTTCCACCTACACTGCCACGGTCACGGCCTAGTCAACCTCTAGGCTCCTACTCCACATCCACCCCCTTCCCATTTTTTTACTTGATTTTAATTTATTTTCCCTATCCCCATTTATTTGTAGGGCACTTGCCCTAGTTTGAAGATGATTTTAGAACAGTTATATGGCTTCTACCGTTAATTAATACTTTTCAGACACAGTTTGAAGATGATCCACATTCATCTCCATTTTTGCTTTTTTTATGTTTTTATTTTTTTTTAAATATTTAAAGTCATTTCACTGTTCCCATTTTTTGTAGGGCACTTGCCCTACCCTTACCCCCATTTTCCTTCCTTTTGCAGACCTCTAGGACTTGCCAGGACTTTGTTACAGCCATTTTTGTGCCTAAAAGTTCAGGTTCCCATTGATTTCAATGGGGTTCGTTGTCCGTGCGATCGTTCGGGTTCCGTCCGGACCCGGACCCGGACTTTGTCCCGAAGTTCGGACGGACCAGCAGAACCCGAACTTCCAGAGGTTCGCTCAACTCTAATGTTCAGTTATTTCCGGCTATATTTAAAGTGACACACAGACGTTACAGATGTTTGCAGAACAGATGTTTAGTTATTCCCGGCTATATTTAAAGTGACACACAGACTTTACAGATGTTTGCAGAACAGATGTTCAGTTATTCCAGGCTATATTTAAAGTGACACACAGACTTTACAGATGTTTGCAGAACAGATGTTCACTTATTCCCGGCTATATTTATAGTGACACGCAGACTTTACAGAGGTTTGCAGAACAGATGTTCAGTTATTTCCAGTTTTTGTTAAAGCGACACACAAACTGTACAGATGTTTGCAGAACAGATGTTCACTTATTCCCGGCTATATTTAAAGTGACACACAGACTTTACAGATGTTTGCAGAACAGATGTTCAGTTATTTCCGGCTATATTTAAAGTGACACACAGACTTTACAGATGTTTGCA
Organism: Glandirana rugosa; assembly: GCA_018402905.1. Lineage (NCBI taxonomy): Eukaryota > Metazoa > Chordata > Amphibia > Anura > Ranidae > Glandirana > Glandirana rugosa. The sequence continues at coordinate 422,388 of BLSH010106835.1, forward strand.
GAACAGATGTTCAGTTATTCCCGGCTATATTTTAAGTGACACACAGACGTTACAGATGTTTGCAGAACAGATGTTCACTTATTACCGGCTATATATAAAGTGACACACAGACTTTACAGATGTTTGCAGAACAGATGTTCACTTATTCCCGGCTATATTTAAAGTGACACACAGACTATACTGATGTTTGCAGAACAGATGTTCAGTTATTCCTGGTTATATTTAAAGTGACACACAGACTTTACAGATGTTTGCAGAACAGATGTTCAACTAGTCCCGATAATATTTAAAGTGACACACAGACTTTACAGATGTTTGCAGAACAGATGTTCAGTTATTCCCGGTTATATTTAAAGTGACACACAGACGTTACAGATGTTTGCAGAACAGATGTTCACTTATTCCCGGCTATATTTAAAGTGACACACAGACTTTACAGTTGTTTGCAGAACAGATGTTCAGTTATTCCAGGCTATATTTAAAGTGACACACAGACTTTACAGATGTTTGCAGAACAGATGTTCACTTATTCCCATCTATATTTAAAGTGACACGCAGACTTTACAGAGGTTTGCAGAACAGATGTTCAGTTATTCCCAGTTTTTGTTAAAGTGACACACAAACTTTACAGATGTTTGCAGAACAGATGTTCACTTATTCCCGGCTATATTTAAAGTGACACACAGACTTTACAGATGTTTGCAGAACAGATGTTCAGTTATTCCCGGCTATATTTAAAGTGACACACAGACTTTACAGATGTTTGCAGAACAGATGTTCACTTATTCCGGCTATATTTAAAGTGACACACAGACTTTACAGAGGTTTGCAGAACAGATGTTCAGTTATTCCCGGTTATATTTAAAGTGACACACAGACTATACTGATGTTTGCAGTACAGATGTTCTGTTATTCCCGGTTATATTTAAAGTGACACACAGACTTTACAGATGTTTACAGAACAGATGTTCAGCTAGTCCCGGTTATATTTAAAGTGACACACAGACTTTACAGATGTTTGCAGAACAGATGTTCAGTTATTCCCGGTTTTATTTAATTTCAATAGTTTTTTTATTGAAAACCATTCGCAATTACAGGTACCAATAGCATAGTGTCACAGACAACTCATACGTCAGTACAAGGTATCATATATGATAGTACAGAACCATAAGTTACAATTATATTGTTGACCAGTTATAATGCAGTCTGTAATATGGTTTGTATAGGGAGGCTGTACCAGTCCCGGAAAGGCCACCAGGCGCCGGACCCCGCCAGCAGCCTCCAACCCCCCCGCCCCATCCTGGATCAAGCTGCGGGAGGGGCAGACTCACCCACGGGAACCACACCCCCGGCCCCCCCAGGAGGGCCCCAGCCTCCCACACCTAGAGCCTACGGCTCCATATGATTCCCGGTTTTATTTAAAGTGACACACACAGCTTCCAGATGTTTGCAGAACAGTGATATGGGTTCTCCCCGCTTATTTATACTTTTTTGACACAGTTTGAAGATGATTTTAGAACAGTTATATGGCTTCTACCGTTAATTAATACTTTTCAGACCCAGTTTGAAGATGATCCACATTCACCTCCATTTTTGCTTTTTTTATGTTTTTATTTTTTAAAAAATATTTAAAGCTATTTCTCTGTCCCTATTTCTTTGTAGGGCACTTGTCCCACCCTTACCCCCATTTTCCTTCCTTTTGCAGTCCTCTAGGACCTTCCTGGACCTTTTTACAGCAATTTTCAGAACTTTCATTAAAATTACCAGAACCCTGGACCTGAACCCGGACTTTTTTTGAAAAGTCCGGGTTCGGGTCCGGGTCCCGGACATCCCAAAGTTCGGTATGGACCCGAACTTTACAGTCCGGGTTCGCTCAACTCTAGCCAGGAGCCTTATTTTCTGTTAATGGATGTTTTGACCGTGGGACTGTTTTTCTACCCCTGCAAGGGAGACCTTTCTGTCCATCCTTATTTTCTGAGTGAATAAACGCAGGCAGGAAGCCCTTAACCAGACAAACGGTTGGATTACTTGTTTGGGGAATTCCTCCACTTGAAGCTGATCGCCCACAGTCCTCAAATGTAAGAAGCCTATGGGTGATGGGCTGGACAAAATGATGGATTTGAAACAATGTGGCATGGGCCCAACTCTCCATTTGTTTTTGCGATAAGCTATCGGGAATGTGAGGATTAAAAAGTACATTTGATAGGGAGAGTGTGACGAAGTAAGAGAGAACCGTCCAGAGCACTGAACGTGAAGAGCATCATGGCTAGGCATAGATCTAGTTTGAACTCCAAGAAATAACGTTTAAGCAGCTTGAGTTGAGGCAGGGGCATCGGGACCGGGAGTGTTTCAAAAAAATATAGCAATTTTGGGATGATGATCATTTTTAAAACATTGATCCTGCCCAACCATGAGATGGGATATGTCCTCCATTTCAGCATATCATTAATATTGGAAAGCCGGGGAGAATAATTGGCCTGATATAAGGAGGAGTACGTGTTAGTAACTTGCACTCCCAAATATTTTAAAGTTTGAGGGCACCATCTGTATGAGTATAATTTAAAGGGAAGTCAGATCATCAGGGGGGATGTTGAACGGCCTCAGTCTTAGAGGTATTTATCTTGTACCCAGATAAGTATCCAAATTGAGTCAGTAGGGTATATAGGTTTGGTAGAGATATTAGTGGATGAGTCAGGGTAAGTAGAACATCATCAGCAAACAATAATTTGTATTCCCTCTGTTTCATAGGGACTCCCCATATGTCAGGATGGACTCTAACAGCGGCTGCTAAAGGCTCTAGGCAGAGGATAAAAAGTAGAGATGGCAGTGGGCAGCCCTGCCTAGTGTCATTGGATATCTAATATGTAGGGATGGGCCCGTGGTTTGAGTCGAAAGTAAGTTTGACCCGAACATTGGGTGTTCGCCCGTTCGTTGAATTGTGAACATTATGGGGCGTTTGTGGCGATTTCGCCCACCACAGAGCTCCCCATAATGCATAGCGAGATGTGGGTGTGAAGAGCTCCTCCTCCATGGGAGGGCTGCCGCCGTCTGCACTCACTGTGTTTTGACAGTTTATTAATATGCAAAGATGGGGGCCACCCGGTGACATAGCGTCACCCACATCATGTGATTGTCAGAGGGGTTGGAGCTGTTGCGTTTTTATTTATTTTTCGGTCCATCGCGCACCGTGATTGACGATGGATTACAATGGGGGACACTCTCTTTTTTTCTTTTTAAATAAAGGACTTATCCCTAATTGTGTCCTGTGTTTTTTTTTCTTTTTTGACACCTTTTGGTAAATTAGTAGGAGTATGATGTACCCGATACTAATTCACACAGGCGTGGTGGGATCTGGGGGCCCCTTATTAAAGGGGGCTTCCAGATTCTGATACGCCCCCAGCCTGCAGACCCCTGCAACCACAGCCCAATCAACATGGAAAAAGGTGTTTTAGAACATTAGAATATTATGGGGTGTCCGCAGCAACTTCAACGCTGCGGAGAGCCCCATAATGCATTGCGTGCAGACGGAGCGCACAGCTCCTCCTCCATGTGAGGGCTGCCGCTGTCTGTGCTGGCTTTGTTTTGATGTTTTATTTATAGTGTAGTGCGAGGCCACCGGGTGACGTACGGATGACCCCCCCCTTCTGACATCATGTGATGTCTCTGCCTTAGTATAGGTTCCAGTTCCTGCTTGTTATTATACCAGTTTGTTTGCTTGTTATTAACTTTGCTTGTTCTCGACTGCACTTTTGGATTGCCCTTTTGTACTACGTTGACCGATTGTTGCCGAACCTTGCCTGTCCCTGATGCCATATCTGGTAACCCCTTGGATCTCTGCCTGGATTTGCTACCAGACCGACATTGGGTCACCCTTGACTCCCGACTACACCCTCTACTAACCATGAGTCATTTATTTCTTTGTTGTTCCTTGATCTGGTCTGTTTGCACTTACCATAGAGGTCCCATAATTCTGGCTGCAGGATCACAACCGTCCTCCACCTGATACCGGTATAACAAGACTACTGGTCAGGAAACCGGAGTGATGGTTGGGGTTCCTGGCAGTCCTAACATGCAGAGCATTTGGGACAAGCGGTCAGCCAGTATTTTTGTAAAGAGCTTGTAATCTGAGTTTATGAGTGAGACTGGCCTGTAGTTGTCAGTTGCCATCTTTCATGACAGTGAGACGAAAAGGGAATCCCCAGTACTATGGAATCTTGTGAGCTTGTAGATGGGAAGTTATGGGTTTCAGAAAGCGCCTCTTCGCCAGAGTGATGGGTGAAAGGTCACTGTAAATCTGTATTCTGTCTCGTTTGTGCTCAGTGTGGGATCGATTGCGTGTGGCTTGTGTTAGGGCCTCTTTGATTTCATATAAATGAAATCGTACAACAATGTCTCTTGGTCTGGCCCCAGCAAGCGGCTTTGTGGCCAATGACCTGTGAGTCCTATCTAGGCGCCAATCAATGTCCGCTATGTCAGGAGCTAGGATATTAAACAGGCCCAGGAGATGTGATGTTTTTGTCACTTACTTTTTCAGAGACTCCTCTGATCCGCAAATTTTGACGTCTTTCCCTGTTTTCAAGATCTTCTTGATGTAATTGGAGCTGTGATACTGTATGTTTAAGGGAGACATTTTCTTCCTCCAAAGCATGGACATATTGAGTCATGTCATCAAATTTAGTTTCCAATGCATAAGTACGTTCTCCTATTTGATCCAGCTCCCCCCGCAGCTCCTGTGATAGCTTTCCTATTTCCTGGGCCACATTGTAGGTTATCTTGTGTAAAAAAAAGTTGCAGTTTATTATTATTATTATTATATAGGATTTATATAGCGCCAACAATTTGCACAGTGCTTATCATCCAGCAGATCAGGGGTTATTGTAGTGTGGGGTGTAGAGCTCTGAGGTGGGGTGAGGCTCCGCTGGTCGTGATCCCGGTCTGCAGTGCCACGGCCCTGCTTGGCTGAGTCGGCCTGTGAAATCGAGCCCAGGGATTTGGGCCTAGTAAGGAAGTGCTCCATGCCTGGACCAGGCCGCGGCTCAGATCGTGAACAGGAGACTCCTATTTTCCAGGGGTCTTTGCACTTACCCCTGGAGTCAAAAGGAGCCGGTGTAGCTGTGCAGGGGTGGATGAAAGCGGGGATGGTCTGGAGCTCCACTAACACATGCGCCCCCTAATATCTATTCTTATCTGGTCCAAAAGCCCATAAAGATGATTGAGAGGATAGAGAAGAAGAAGAAGGGGTAGGGAAGAGGGGGGCAATAGAATAACAGGGGAGGGAGAGATGGATTAGTTGGGGATAGGTTGAGCTAAGCATCCTCTGCCTCTCTCGGGTGTGGTTAATGTGTTGGGAAAGCAAATCATCTTAGGGTATGTTTTGCTAAGAGTTTGCCATGCATCGGGTGAAGTCTGCTAATTCTTGGTAATGCAGCCAGCAGGCCCAGGTGTGGGTGAACTCGGAAAGGGTATCATGAGCTATACTTATGAGCTGTTCCATTTCCCCAATTTCCTTTTTATGTCATAACAAGCCAGGGATTGAGAGTTCAAATGCTAGCCCACCAAGCTGCCTGAGGGTCCTGCTCAACCTCCCAGGGGGAAGGGGGTGCTACACATGGAATACTTGTTTTTAGGAGTCATTCATGTGACTGCTCAATCCCCTTCTCCTCCCACAGCTTGGAGGGCTTAGGTTACAGACTGATAGCAATGCTCAAATTCACAAACAGCTATCTTTCCTAAGGGGGTCACTATTTATTTTTATAACTTTAGATCATATCTTTGAGAATGCAGAAATTGCTCATAGTCACTACAATTTTAATGTAAGAATAGCATACACTTTAAATACAATTGGAAAATTCAGCAATCTTGCACTTTGTTTTCTGTGCAGCGCTGCAAATACAGATGGATACACTTTCCATTATCCATCTTGATACATAAGTATCTATGGCTTATAGGGCATACAGACAAATTAATATAAGAGCTACTTTAGAAATGCTGTGTTGTATTAAAAAAAATTGGAATTACCCACTCTCATTCTGCAGCTTCCGGCTCTTTCTATATTAATAACAGCTGCTGTACGAATGAGCAATCTAATTTCATTTTACCGCACTGTAGAAATCTCACACACAGACGTGCCCTGTTTTTCGATACTGTCCTATTATCCCAGCAGGTGGAGTGCTTTGACCTAGGTTAGTAAATTTCAAGACTGGCTAAGCCTAAGGGCCTTTAGCTCAGAGATAATTACAAAAAGCCGTAGTGTCAATTCCAATATATGACACAGGATTGTTGGATGTTACAGCTGTAGCACCCAAGAACACACACCTGATTTGTAGTTAACCAGGGACATATGCTTTTCTCGGATGGCTTTGCCATAAAATAATAAAATTGTTCTATTTTTACAAAGAAGAATATATGGCTCATTCATAGTGATCTTACAGTGTTTGGGATGAGCTGGTAAAAATGGTTGGGCTTTTTAAATTAGGCAAAAGGATAAGTGCAAAGTCTAGCAATCCACAACAGTCAGTCATCAGTCATCTTTTATTCTTGTGACTTTTTAAAACTGGTCAGGGTGAACTCTGATTGGTAGTTAGAAATTATTGCACATTATATGTTCTGCCATACTGCATCGAATGTGTGAATCTTTCTTTTAAGAAGCAGCATTTTACTGTCAGTCTAACAGGAAAGGTTTAGTTAGCAAAAACACTTGGGAATTGAAAACTAATAATTGTTAGGTTTAGCCTCCCTTCAGAGTAACAAATTGTGGTAAAGCATGGTAAAAAAAAGGTATATTTTATTTGTAGTTTACTGCAACACATAGCATTGCACAGCAATCTGCGCGGGTCTTTGATGTGCCATTAATTTAGAAAGGCCCCTCTTAATGCACAGTACATTAAGTGCTGAGGGATCAACACTGCAGCAAACCACAATGAACATAGTGTGCAATGTGGTGCTCCACTTCAATAGAAAAATTGCTGCACTGTTTTTTGTTCTGTTGACCTGCTGGCAGCCTATGCAAAATACTTCAAGTTTATTATGCATGCAGTCACTTGCCCTAAATAAAGCTACATTTATGGAAAAACTGGCAATTCCCTGTTATTGTGTGAGTCCATGACTAAGTCCATCCTTAGCTTTATTCAATAGAAAATGCAAGGAGCAATGTGCTAATTCTATTACCAGACCATTCATTTCAACAGCAATATTCCAATAAGATTATATGTGCATTTAACATATTTTAGGCATGATATTTATCTGTAAAATCTCCCCTTGTGTAGATATCCAAAAGCCCTGAGACTGCTGCTAAATTCTGCCATCTTCGATTTGATGTCAGCAATCCCAGCAGTCAAGTGGCATGCTATAGTGTTTCCCTTTGATTTTCCCTAGGCTGATATCTAAAAGTTATTTTGAAAGATGAGGGAAGAAGCAGAGGAATTTGGCCAGGACAGACAGATATGGAGGGAGTTGGTGTGTCTGTGAATGGCCAACAGGCAGGCTTCAACGAAAACTCATATTAGACCCAAACCTTTTTCTTACTACTATGGTGTCCCTGATGCCCAGAGCAAAAATGTTGTACTGACAAGAATGTCTCAACGTCTGCTTGTGAAGCTTGTGCATCATTGTGAAACATTTTCTGTAAAAATGAATCATGCCTACGACATTTGCATAGTGTAATGGCAGGGATATATCTATGGAAAATAGCACCTATGTCACTGTAATTGTACCCTGTTCAAACATCTGACACCCGTAATTTAGTTAACTTTACTATAATATCAACTCAAAAACGCAAGTCAAACTCATTAATCATTGGTAGTGCCCCTTTACACATCAGAGCCTCCCTCCCCCCACACACAAACCAGAAGTGTCTCCTTACATAAGGAGTGTCTGTTTATAAATCATAGACCCTCTAAGGGCCGGTTTACACATAGGCGATCCGACTTCAGGGGCGACTTTGCTAGACGATTTGAATGCTACTTGAAGGCGACTCCCCCCCCCCCCCCCCCCCC
>BLSH010106835.1:441165-453176 GCA_018402905.1 Glandirana rugosa
AACTACACATGACAGCAAACTTTTTTAGAACATCTATCATGGTAAACAGGGGTCGTGGTATCCGGGCCATGGACTACGGCCCCGATACTCCGTTCCGGGACCTACACATAAAGCTTGACCCCCGGACCGAACCCGAACGATTTTTGAAATGTCCGGGTCCGTGCCCCGGACACTCGAAAGTTCGGTACGGACCCGAACGTTACAGTCCGGGTTCGCTCAACACTAATCATGAGATCTTCCAGGGCCTCAAAAGAATTGGCTTTCAGGCCCCTAGTCCACTATTGGAATGTGTTACACAAACAGCTTACCACATCCATATAGGAGTCCCCAGGCTCTTTTTGCAGGGACCAAAACTATTTTTGGTACACTTCAGGGGTTAATTGATACTTCTGAATGATTGCTTCCTTTATGGCTTTGTAATCTTCATCCTGCTGCGCTGGCAGTTCGAAATACACATCCAGGGCCTTGCCTCATAGCCCCGGCATCAGGTACCGGGCCTATGGTGCTGGGGACAAATGGTACTATCTACAAGATTTTTTCAAACGACAGTACACATCAATGTCCCTGTCCTTTTCCATGACTGGAAATTTAGCGTCTGGGCTCGCAGGCAGAGAGGTGTCCCTGTGCTCTAGGGATCCGGGGTTCTGAGCCTGTCGTTGCTGCTGTTGGAGTCTCAGCATCTCCAATTCATGCCGACGATCAGCCTCCCTCTGCACAGCCTCTCTCTCAGCCACAGCCCGGCATTCCTCTCTTTCAGCCTGGCATTCCAGAAACTGCAGGTACAACCCAGGATCCGTTTCGCTGTGGTGCTGGAGTGTTTCCTGAATTTGAGAAGAGTCTATGCTTCCATGTTGTTTGCAGGCAATCTGGGGCGAGCCTGCTCCTGCTGTGGCCTGGAGTGGACATTCAGTGGTATTCCTGTGTCAGTCTCTGTGTGCTCATCCTGTGAGGCCATTGAGTCTGAGCCACATGGGAAACCCCTTCGGCTCCAAGTTCCCCCGAGTTCTGGTATGCTCGGATATCATACTCCTGTAGGGCCTTTATCAGTACTTTGCGAGTTTTGTTACTGGGCTCAAGGCCTCTTGTTGCACGCTCAGCAGTCAGTTCATCTTTGCTCATCTTCTTATACCCTGATAGCCCAGCCATTTTGCAAGCAGAAAAGATAGAACAGAAAGGAGAGATAGAAAGGAGCTGTAGGAAGGAGTTGTTGCTATATGTCTCTTTTTTTAAAAAAAGACAAAAAATATCCGCCAGTTTGTCTCTACGGACTGTTTCCAAAAAGGTTACAATCCTTCAGTGCAGAGCCAATTCCTAACAATGCACGGAATGCTCTTAAGGTGAAACTATCCAACTGCTGCCAACCAATGTGTGATGAACACAGGGATCAGATCGCTGCCCTCCTCACCGATGGGTGACCGAGGACCCCCTTAATCTAACACTGCGCTTGTCACTACACAATAATGCTACTCTCAGCTGCTCTCAGCACAAAGATTTCCCAGTTTGCGGAACCACTGTCTAAATGCCAGCTGCCTGAGAGCGATTGTTACTGGGCTAATTCAAACAATTAACCCTTTCTCGGCCACCACTAACTTTAATCTGGAGTGTTAGGTCTCCAACAATTTAGCAATAGCAATTTGATTTTAGAATAACCACCTGTAACACACGCTGTCACCACAGACAGGTATATTCAGAGGAATTATTTTAAAAACAGTAGCACTCTTCAAAGGAACAGATTCATGATAGTTGCATTAAGAGCTTTAAGGACAAGATTAACACTTTTCAGAATAAGGTTTAATAATAAAAAGGTCAAGTTTTAGGTGCAGTACAATATTTACAGAAAAATAAAAAGAATGTTACAAAGCAATGAGACATAAAATGCAGCAGCAAAGAAACAGAATGGAAGTACTTGCTTTTGAAATGTCCGTGACCAATCAGTGGTTCGAGGATGATTCCATGGTTCTCTGATGTTGATTTGTTGATGGAAAATGAGAACTGTAAGTTGGTCTTAGCGGTCCCTTTTTCTCTGGATGACAAGGGGTGGGGCCGTATATGCCTGACCACTCACATGGGTGAGGCAGACTCGCAGGATGTCCCAGGCAACTGTGAAATACAATCTTCCCTAATTCACCATTTCTGTATGAAAATCATATCTCGGGATCGAGCCGCCGGGCAAACCTCACATTAAGCAATTCAATCTCAGCATACACAGTGCATTTAAACAAGTCCAAACATGACGGTTCTGACACTTTCTGGGACCCCGGGAAGGGAACACACTAGTTTTGGCTCCCTGTACGATCAAAGTCTTTGACGTTATGCTCGATTTACCCGGTATAAAATTCTGCATTCAAATATGTACGTGTTATTGATATGTTATGTTCCTAACTGAAGTAATGAATGGTATGTTTTTTTTTAGTGAGTTTTAAGCAGAGGTGGGGGGTCACTACGGGCCAGAGTTGCCTGTGTGATTTACAATGCTCGTACATTCTGAGCTCCTTTTTATGTCTGCCAGCTAAGTTTTATAATATAAACACAAAGCATTAATGAACATCCTGCTCTGCTTAGGACAACAATTTCCAGAAATAGAAATAGAATTAAGACTATGGCTAAGCCTATCTTAAAGAAAAACATCTTTGAAATAGTTGGTGATAATGAAAAAGGCCCCTTGCAAGGCACCTTATCCTCAATGTTGTGGGAATAAGGGCTTCATCCCCACACCCTGTTCCCAAAAAAGGACATAGAGGTCTGTTGAAACCTAATGAAATCTGGAAGACTTTCTTAGAATAAGGGAGCTCCAAGATATCTGCATTCTCCCCAGGTGAATGTCTTTGGGGTACATACCACCCCTTCTTACCCATTCACAAAAAAGTGAAAAGGTGAAAAAAAACACCAACACTGTGAAAAGTCCTATCTTAGAAAAAAACAAAAATGATGTCCCCCCGATGTAACTCAGATCGCATCAACCACATGACCATGTTTTATTAATGACATCACACAGGATTCCCAGTCTGTTTGCTTACAAACAGAAGCCTTCAAAGATTTTTCATTCAGCAGCAGTAGTTCTACAGCCTCAAAATGACATACTTCTGGCTGATGTTTACACACATTAGCCAGAGGTTTAGATGGGTGAAGTGGGCACATATGATCCATCTGTTTGCTCTTTTGCAAAACTTCAGACAGGATGGGTTCAGGGGAAACTCCTGTTTAACCCCTTGGCGCCAAGCGTACGCAAATACTCACTGGACTTGGCTTCTTTGCTGTGGGCCCACATATTTGCGCATTTACCTTTTGTGCTCTGTGCCAGCACAGAGACTGGGGTACTAATGATCGGGATCCGTAACTCCCAATTCCTGGTCATCTAATCGCTGTGATAGCCTCTGATTGGCTATCATAGTGATCAGTAAATGTGAAGCCTGCCCCAGTGTTTTCTCTCTTTGAATGGAGGAGAGAGATGCATCATATCTCCCCTTGCAGAGAGAAAAAAATTGTGTAAAAAAAAAAAAATAATAATAATAAAAAATACAATTAAAAAAATACAAAAAAATACCTAGATCAAGGTTTGGTCTAGGTGAGTGCCAGGGTTAGTGTTTGGGTCAAGATCGGGGTCAAGTTCGGAGTCAAAGGTCTGAGTCAGTATTTCTTTGGGCTGGATTTTTAAATTGTTTTAATAAGTATTAGTGTCAGTGTTAGTGTCAATGTGTTTTAGGTAGGATAAAAAAAGCAAAACATGCACTATTGTTTCTGTTCTGTACTACAGGTACAAACAACAACTAACATACACATATCGGTATGCGGGATCACTGCAATCGTCAGGAGCAGGAGAATTTATTTTGAGTTGTTCTTTGGTAGAAGGTTCTGGTAGTAGCAAGAAATATGCAACTACATTAAAAACGTGTTTTTACTAATTTGGATCAGTTTTCCTTTGATAGTGAAAAAATCAGGAGATTCCCATTACAATTTACTACAAAATGAAAGTCCAATTTGTCCTGAAAAAATGTGGAATAATCCACCTGAATGCACAATGTAGTTGTAATGATAAGTATGGCACCCAGACAAGAAAGAGATGATGACTACATGACCCAATCTAATATGCTCACTGATAGATTCCTAAAAAAAAGGATATAACAAAAATAAACTATTATCAACCAGCTAACAAGTGAGAAAACTAAACAGGGCCTCCTTACTCCAACCCAGAGGTGAAGTACCCAAAGAAGAAGAGTTCAATTAGGCCCTCATTACAAGGTATCATTTACAATATAGAGAAGTAGAAAAAATAATAAAGAAACATTGGCCAATATTGCAAAAAGACTATACCCTTAGGACCATTTTACCATCCAAACCTAAGTTCATATATATAGGAGGGCTCCGGGACTTAGAAATATGGTGGCAAAGAATGTCCCAAAGCCTCCCACTAGATCCCCCACTTTTTTAGATCGCACAGGGTTCTACAGATGCAAAAGACACAAAGCATGTAGGACTTCATGTGATAAAACAAGAGGAACAACCACGTTTTCATCTGGGTCGCAGGAGAGGAATTTGAAATCAACAGGTTCATCACCTGTGACTCCAAGTTTGTCACATATTTGTTGATGTGTCCATGCAATTACAAATATGTGGGCAGAACTACCCGAACATTACCAAAACATGGGGGAACATATAGATAACATAAAAAGAGGTTTAAGTTTCTCAGTGTTTCCAATCACTTCAGATTGGCCCACAATCAAGACCCCACTCAGCTCAGGTTTTGGGGTATATACAGGGCCATGCCACACTGGAGGGGTACTGATCTGGTAAAAGCAGTTTCCCAGAAGGAAACAATGTGGATCCACAAATTACAAAGTTTACATCCCTTGGTATTGGACAAAGATATTGATTTAAAATGCTCTTTGAACTTCCGGTTCCGGCGCTGCATGGAGTAGTTGTTCTCACAGCTAGCTCCCACTTAGACCTCCAATGCGGCTTATAAATTCGGCCCAGATCCTTTGGAACCCCTCAGCCAGCTCCAGTAACGTCCCCACACCACCTATGAACCGATTCCTAGAGAAACCAGCACCCCGCCTTCACCCGCTGAACTAGCCTGAAATCGAGCCCCTGGCTTCGGCCTACACATCCGCGGCTCCAGCCGCGACAGGCGCGGTTGGCACATCCCCCGCTCCCTCAGGCCAGGGGGGTCCCAGACAAGCAGACAATAGTCAGGGGGACCCAGAAATGGACTTCAGCACTACACTAGAGCATACCTCCCAACATGTAGGTGACAGCGACACCGACCGCATCGCACGTGTGATGGCGGCTCTCCTCACCCCCACCATTGAGACTTCAGTGCAAAAGGCCATTCAGGCCAGTATGGCCCACATACATAAAGAGCTGAAGGAGCACTCAGGTAGGCTGAACGAGGCCGAGCATCTCATCTCCAATTTGGAAGATGAACTTTATCAACTACAGGGGACGGAGCAATCCCAAGAAAAGACCAATCAATTTATACTACATAAGCTCGAAGATTTAGAAAATAGGTCGAGATGGAACAATTTGCGCTTCGTGGGCATCCCGGAAAAGTTCCAATCCCAAAATCTCTCCGACTTCTGCTCCAGACGCATCCCGGAGGCCCTGGGCCTTCCGGCCCCAGCGCTGGTCGATAGAGCTCACCGCCTCGGCCCGCTTAATGCCAAACGCCCTACCCCCCCAGCCCATCATAGCGCAATATCTGAACTACGCGGACAAATCCAACATCTTGCAAAAATTCCGCCAGGCCGGATCCCTGCAAATCGACAGCATCAAAATCCTTATTTTTGCTGACTACTCCATAGTGGTCTCCAAGAAAAGAAAATAATTTCAGAACATCTGCTCGCAACTATTCCAAAGAAACATCAAATTCACTCTGGCCTTCCCAGCGGTCCTCCTCCTCAGAGCCCCTAATGGAGAGCAACTCACCTTCCATGATCCATCGGAAGCGGAACTCTTCCTCTGGTCGCTTCGGTCTCCTCCAAGTTCAGACCCTACCAGCGTTCCACTCTCAGCTACCCAGCCCCTAGCCCAAAGTAGCCCCTGCAAGGATTCACCCAAACGTCCAAAATTCGCTGACACCTCTAATCCTACTCATCGCTGATTGCAACCCTCTGGTCCAACATATGACCAAACTTACTCATCCCTCCTGGTCATCTTTCAGTTATGGGCGCCACCCCCCCAAGGGGTTAGCAAATAGTCCACTCTCAGACTTCTGCCTTTCCATAAATGCGGTATAGTATGGGCTAGTTCTAAATCTATTGTCTCTCATTACTGCGCTCCGTATGCGTATGCTGTAGGTGCTGTCTCTATCACCTATGGGACACAGCTGGAGCCCCACAATATACCTTCCAGGCCCAATGGTGTTAATGCCGAAAAAACTGAGGTTCTATAGGGGAGACCCACAGGCAGCTTACGCATGCGGAAAAAAGAGAAGTTCACGTTGGCTACAGCTTTATGTTTAGTTTTTCTGTTTTATGTTTACCACCCCCTCCTGCTCCTACTACTGGTACTACCCCTACGCGCAGGCTCTCACTCCTCATCCCTTCCGGGACACCTCATCACACCAGGCCCACTTTTTCAAACCAATCCCATCTCCGTAGAAGGCTTTAAGGCAGTATTCCACCCCCTATCACTTCCAAGCCCTGACCCCCCCTCATGAAAGTTGTAACCTGGAACCTGAAAGGGCTTCGGTCCCCCCTAAAAAGAATGAAAATCCTCTGCCACCTAAAAAGAATCAAAACAGATATTGCCCTATTACAGGAGACCCACCTCTCACCCCCAGACTTTGCCCGTATGCACAAACTCTGGGTGGGCTCGGTAATTGGGTCCGGGGCCATATCCCGAAAAGCCGGGGTTCTTATTCTTACCCACAAAAACCTATCCCACAAAATTGTATCCGTGAATTCTAATGATCAAGGCCGTATGGTCTCAGCCAGCGTGGAAATCGACAACTCATTGTTCCAAATTTCCTGCATTTATGCCCCCAATACTCCTGGAAAACAATCCTTTAGTGACATGTCCACATTCCTGTTAAAATACCCGGATCTACCCCATATCATAGGCGGTGACTTCAACTGCTTAATGCACCCACTGGAGGACAGAGCATCTTCCAAGCACGATAAAGCTCCCTCTGCAAATCCCCCCGCCACCTTACTCGCCTCCACTATCAACTCCTTGGGTCTAACGGACATCTGGAGGCTCAGTCACCCAATAGAGAACGAATGTACCTTATTCTCATATCCCCACAATTCTCTCTCGAGAATTGATTATCTTTTTTGCACGGACTCTTTAGTCCCGAAGATCTCAGAATCTGAAATTCACGAACTGGCCATTTCCGGCCACACCCCAGTATTGACAGTCTTGCACCACACAAGCCCCCGTCTGTCACCCAACATATGAAAATTTCCCCCCTTCCTTCAAAAATAACCCCGATTTCCAGTCGTATATCGAGGCGGAGTGGCAGGAATAATCCTACAACTCTCCTCACAGGAATGACCCTTCCTTGTTTTTCGAGGCAGGCAAAGCATTCCTCAGAGGGCGGATAATTTCCTACACAGCCTCCTTCAAAAAACATGCCCTAGCCCAATAAAAAGCGGCGAGCTCTAACCTTAGGTCAACCCAACAAACCCTCTTCAACTCAAATACACCCGACAACTGCTCTGCTTGGCTTGCAGCCAAGCAGGCATTCGACTCCTGGTCAAACAAAGTGGAATTAGTAAAAAGATCCCACCTAGATGCAACTCTCCACAACTTCGAAATAAAGTGGGTAAGCTCCTGGCAAGGCTATGCAAAGGCCCCCATAAACCTACTCATAATACCTCCCTCCGCAATTCCCTGGGCACCCTGCAAACCAAACCGGTAGACATTAGCCAGACCATGCTGGACTTCTACTGCACACTTTACTCCCCTGACTCCATAGATACAGCTAAAGCCCACTCCTTCCTAGACCAGGTGCAGTTGCCCAAAGTTTCTCCCTCCCATTAAGCCATGCTCAATTCGCCCATATCAAGTCAAGAAATAAGAGAGGTCATTAGAGATCTAACTCCTTCCAAAGCCCCGGGAATTTTATAAAGTCCTTCAAGATAATATAATTCCTCCCCTGCAGGCCCTCTACTCTCAACTATGGAAAGGCGGTCCCTACCCCCCAATGGGGAATCAGGCAATTATCAAGCTACTCGAAAAGAAAGGAAAAGACCCCACCGATCCTGGCTCCTACAGACCCATATCCCTCCTGAACATAGATGCAAAAATCCTATCTAAGATCATTGCCCAGAGACTAGCCACGATTATCCCCTATATTGACCCTGCGCAATCAGGGTTTGTCAAGGGTAGAACAGCCACCCTCAATATTAGGAAAGTTCTGGCAGTTTTGGAAAGCGCCAAATTGGATCCTAAAGGGAGCCATGCCATCATCACTCTGGACGCTGAAAAAGCCCTTGACAATGTTAGCTTCCAATGGCTCCATTTAGTACTGTCAAGGATGAGCTTTTTGGGCCCCTTCACTCACCTAATAAAATCTATGTATCAGGCTCCGGCGGCCAGACTGGTGGTGGCGGGTCTCCTCACCACCGAATTTAGCCTTTTCAAGGGTACCAGGCAGGGGTGTCCCCTTTCTCCTCACTTGTTCAATATTGCCCTTGAACCCCTCTCAAGGTTCATTAACTACACTGCCCCTCTGCACGGAATAAAAATCGGGGAAACGGTCCTGCGATCTTCCCTCTTCGCGGATGACATCCTCATATTTACCTCTAACCCTGCATTAGACTTGGCCACAATCCAAACTATCTTCGATAACTTTAGACTTTGCTCTGGTCTTCGAATATACTACCGAAAAAGCAAAATTCTTTTGTTGGGGGCCCCACGTACTCCTGCCTGGTTAACCTCCTCCCCGTTCCTGATTGCACACTCTCACATTACCTACCTGGGCATCAAAATAGGCAAACTACCCTCCTCTCTATACCACCTCAACTATCCTCCTCTTTTCACTAGAATTATTTGGGAATTGGACAACTGGATGGACCTGCCTCTCTCGCTCATGGGGAGATGCCACCTGGTAAAGATGGTCAGTTTTGCTCATCTCCTTTACCCCCTTCAGACTATCCCGCTTCTACTACAACATAAGGATATACAACTGCTCAATAAGGCGATATCTGCCTTTATTTGGAGAAAGAAGCGACCACGGATAGCACTAACCAAACTCCATCTCCCCAGGGGCGAGGGGGGGTGCCGGCCTTCCTAACATTAGGCTGTATAATCTAGCATGCCTGCTAAGGTTTAGCATGGACTGGATCACACAGGCAGCCCGTTACTCCAATCACAGTCTGTAAAAGGGACATGGTCCACCCGTATTCTCTGACTACTTTACTTCATACAAGATGGAAGACTGTTCCTATGGGCCTCCGGCACAACCTACTCCTTAGGGACACTGCTATTGCTTGGAAAGAATACAGGAAACTTTTCAAGCTCTCGCCTCACATGTCAATCTACCTCCCTATAAGGGGGAATCTCTCCTTCCCAGCGGGTCTGGATCACAAAGCTTTTCTATTATGGGAACAACTTGGCTTGACTAACTTCTCTTCTCTATATCATGTGACCACTGGTCGGCCACGTGACTTCCAAGCTGTGGTAAAGGAATTCTCAATATCCTAATCACATGTGTTCTTCTACTGGCAATGCCTCAGCTTTATTAGATCCTCCTGTCCGACTAGCCACTTGAGATTTAAAGCTAGCGAGTTGGATGAACTGATCCAGAAAAAATCCTACAACATAGCTGACATTTACAGACCCCTCCGGAAAAAGGCTAGCCATCCAGCATCTTCCACAAGTATCTCCAACTGGAATAAAGACTTTACCGACACCGATCTAGTGAGCAAGATTATGAGTGGTTACAACAATACTCTCAGACTTACCCCAAACGAAAGTTGGAGAGAAACCCAGCTAAAAATCATCCATAGGGCTTATATCCCTTTCCTTAAAGACAAATCTGGACAACAGGCGACCTCCTGCCCTTTATGCGGCCACCAAAGGCCATCCCTGGCCCACCGTTTCTGGACCTGCTCTTTCATTTCAATATTCTGGGACCAAATAATCTCCTACATCGGGAACATAAACCTTCTTCTTCTTCCAAAGGACCCGCTCCTACTGATATTTGGCTGCTGGGACAAAGAGCTGATCCAATGGTCCCCCTCTACCAACCCTCAAGCTAAAGTTTGGTCCCTGACATGTCTACTTATTGCAAGACGGATCATAATGAAAAATTGGACAACCCACACCACCCCTTCAATACCTCAGGTGGAAGGAGAACTCAGAGCTCTACTCTTAAAGGAGAATTTCAACACAGATTTTGAAAATTCCCAAGCTGCAAAAGCCTTCTTCCACAGATGGCAACCCTTCATGTATGCCACCCTTCCGACCAAAGACATTGATCAAATTGGGGAATCCTTCTCTTTTTTTGGAGGAGCTGTCTCCACTTTTAAGCAAGAAGACATCGGATAATACCCCCACATCAGAACATTTTGTAAGACTGCGGGCCCCCGAGCCCAACCCCTCCACTCCGCTATTCTCGGGTGGCCCCCTCACTCAGTATAACTGCCATTGCCCAAAGACCCTGCCTGCCCGACTTCAGTACTGGCTTTGGGAACCCCTACAGTAGTATCCCCCCCCCCACCCTCCTCTCCCCCTTCTGGTGTTCTGACATCAAAGACTTCATACCAGCTAGTGGTATCCTCTGTTATCTTTACTGTTTTATGTTTTCTCTACCTTACAATTTATACTAGGCAGGTCAGTGTTTATTGTGCCAAGGTATTCTGTTTAACATTAGGCAATCCTCACCTTGCTCCACTGTACCTGTATACCCGTTATAACCTTTCAATAAAATCTATATTAAAAAAAAAAAATGCTTTTTAACTGATTTCTAATTACGGGTTTTAAATAGTTTTTACTAATGCCATTATGCAAATCTCATTCTATATAGGGTAGACATTTCACTGCATTTACAGTATTTAGCTTACCCTATAGGAGTATGCCAAATTTTCTATATTTCCCTGATGTGAAAATAAATTTGGTTGCACTAATACCGACAACCACTGGGGGGACAAAATACCTAAAGCAAACAGATTGCTCGATTGGTGGAGTGGAGAGCAAGCAATATGTCCAGGGGAATCCTTTGATTGAAGGTTTGGGAGTATCATAGAATCTGAGTAAGTCTTATAGAAGGGAACCTTTGTCTGTTAACTGTATTTTGGAGAGTATTGACCGGATTCTGAGCTATAAGAAGAGAGTTGTCGGGTCCCCATTGACTTCAATGGGGTTCGGGATCCGGGATAACGTTCAGGCAACGTTCGGTGCCGAACCCGGACTTTTTTCCAAACTTCGTTCGGACCCTCCGAACCCGAACGTCCAGGTGTTCGCTCAACTCTACAGATGATGATTATGCATCACAATCACAACATGTGATGATATATAAACAGTAAGTAATTAGTAGTAGCACTGAACATGTCAATGAAATAAAAGTTACCTATTGAAGCTAGTTAAATTTGTCATGAGTAGTGTTGAGCGAACCCGGACTGTAACGTTCGGGTCCGTACCGAACTTTCGGGTGTCCGTGGCACGGACCCGGACCCGGACATTTCAAAAATCGTTCGGGTTCGGTCCGGGGTTCTGCTATTTTACTCCACGTGTTGAGAAGCTGCAGGGCAGCCAATCAACAAGTGTTTCACTGGTTTGCCCTTAGAAGCCATCACAGCCATGCCTACTAATGGCATGGCTGTGATTGGCCGGTGCATCATGTGACCCAGCCTCTTTATAAGCTGGAGTCACAGTGCTGCAGTCACATACTCCTTGGGTTAGTGTAGGGAAAGGTAGCTGACTGCGTGAGGGACAGATTTGAGACATTTTAAGACCTGATCCTGCATCCTGAGATAGATTACTTTACTACTGCTGTCTGTGCTGTTGCTCTGAGGACAGATAGCAGAAATTAGAGATTTCACATACCGCTGCTTTGAGTTGCAGAT
>BLSH010106835.1:457450-468913 GCA_018402905.1 Glandirana rugosa
ACGGTTTAGGTTAAGCTGGTGGATGTGGAAGATGTTTTTGACCCGTTGTTCCTAGCGACTAGAGTCTTCGCGTCGGGAGATTTTCTCCTCGGGTACATGTCGAAGGGATGTGGGGAAGTTTTGAAACTAGATGTCGAGGCGGGGTTTGAAGACAGATCTTCGTGTGGACGATAGGTGGGGGAATGAATTATATTGGTGGAAAAATCCTTGGAAAACAGATCATACATGGAGTACTGATCTCAACTCGCTTGGAGACCTTAAAGCCCAAGACTACCAGGCAGGCTTGAAGCCCTGTTTCAGGCCCAGGCCCAGGCCTGCCTTGGGCTTGCTAGCGTGCCTGTTACTTGGGGTAACTTTAGTTACCCCTGGGCTTGAAAATACGTGTTTTTACCGACATTGTTTCAGGACCTTTCGGGATCTCCCGACGTTTTCCTTCATTTTACCCCCATTCCCATCCCGTTCACGGTGCATAAAAGTTCGGGTCCCCATTGATTTCAATGGGGTTCATTGTCCGTGCGATCGTTCGGGTTCCGTCCGGACCCGGACCCGGACTTTGTCCCGAAGTTCGGACGGACCATCAGAACCCGAAATTCCAGAGGTTCGCTCAACTCTAGTCATGAGGTACATACTAGACAAAAGGTTCCTAAAAAGGTGGTTATATTAAGTAAGGGGGTGGATAGCAGGTGTGCTTCTAGACAGAAGTTTGGGGCGGAGCTGTAGATCAAAGTTTTGAAGGGGTGTAGGGAAGCTGTACATGGGCTCCTCTTTTAGAGGGCTGCGCTTCTGAGATCAGCGATCCTTGTTGCCCAGTTTTTGTAGAAGGTGTAGGTGGTCGAATTGGATTTGGCAAAAGAGAACTCCAATTGGAAGTTGTTATTGAGCAGTCGAACAGCGTCTGATATTGTAGGGAGGTAAATGATTTCCAGTGCAAGGCGAGTGGCAATCAGGATGTGAGTCGACAAGATTTTGGAGTTTCTAGGCCATGTAGGGATTGATAGTCCTAGAAGTTGATCCAGTGGGGTAAATGATGGTGGGATGTTACATGCAGAAGAAATGAGATTGGAAATATCTTGCCAGTATTTTGTGATGATAGGACAGTCCCACCAGATGTATTGTGGAGTTCCGATCTCACTGAATCCTCTCCAGCATAGTGGGGATGCTGTAGGGTATATTACAGCAAGCCTGGATAGGGTAAGATATCATTTGTGCAAAAGCTTTTGAAGGGGTTTCCCAATGAGATGCAAAGTGATAGGTGCAAAGTTAGTATTAGCGATTGATGCCATTGCTTGGGTGGAGGTTGACTAAGTGTGGACCAGTAATTGATAGATGTGGTTGATTGGTGGAGTGGAGAGCAAGCAATATATCCAGGGGATTCCTTTGATTGAAGGTTTGGGAGTATCATAGAATCTGAGTAAGTCTTATAGAAGGGAACCTTTGTCTGTTAACTGTATTTTGGAGAGTATTGACTGGATTCTGAGGTATAAGAAGAGAGTTGTCGGGTATGCCGAACATTCCTTGTAAATATGAGAAAGGCTGTATTACTGATGTAGAAAGCAGTTGATCTAGGCTATTGAGGCCTTTATCTGTCCAAGTAGAGAGGGAAAGGTCTGAGGACAGTACTTTAATGGCTTTGATGGGCAGTTGAGAAAGAATGGCTAGCGGTATACCTTTGTTGATTTGAAGCGTGGCCGACCATACTTGTAGAGTTGCAGTGGTGGTGCTTAGATGCTGATGTTGCAACTTGAAGTTTAGAAGGGCTGCTGTCAGGAGAAGTTTTGGATCCAAGTTGAGAGTTGCAGACTCAATTTGTTTCCATGTTTTGTTAGATATGGGCGTCTACCACTCTCTGAGTTGGTCCAGGATTACTGCTCTGTAGTAAGCTTGGATGTTTGGGGCTCCCATTCCTCCATGAGCTACTGGTGTGTGAAGAGTGGAGTTCTTTATCCTCAGTTTCTTGTGATGCCAGATAAAGGTATCAATTGGATTTTCCTGAAATGGGTTGTTAAGAAGGAGACAGAATAGTTTGAAATATATATAATATGTGGGGAAGCATGTACATTTTCGCTTGGGCTAATCTACCTGCCCAGGAAGCAGGAAACTGGCTTAGTTCTTTAGAGAAGTTTGTAAGCCTTTCTACAAAGTCATCGTAATTTACCTTTAATAAGTTTCGACTTGCAAACGTTAGGTGAATTCCTAGATAAGGTAAGGACAGATAAAGGGGGATTCCGCTGATATACACTGTGTAGTGTGTGGATCGATGCCTAGATTTAGCATGATGGATTTAGAATAATTAATTTTGTATAGAGAAATTGAGCTGAACTGTTCTATTAAAAGTTGAACGGCTCTGAGGGAATTTTTAGGGTTGGTTAAGGTGATAATAACATGGTCTGCGTATAAGCCTATTTTGTGTTCTGTATTTCAAATCTTAACGCTGGATATCTCTGGCGATGTTCTAATGAATTGGGCTAGTGGCTCAATGACCATAGCAGAAATCAGGGGAGAAAGTGGGCATCCCTGCCATGTTCTGTTTGTTATTGTGAAGGGGCCAGACAGGATGCCAGAAGTCCAAACTCGTGCACTGGGGGAGACGTATAAATTTTGAATGGCCATTAAAAAGATCCCGGAAAGTCCAAATTTATGGAGCACTGCTTCCATATATGTCCAGTCTACCCTATCAAATGCCTTCTCTGCATCCAAAGATAGAAACAGAGAAGGCGTTCGGGTGTGTTCCACTGATTGTATGAGGTCAATGAGGCGCCTGGTGCAATCTGAGGCTGGCCTGCCTGGTACGAATCCTACCTGGTCTTAATGGATGATTTGGGAGATGATCAAGGAGAGACGTTGTGCTAATAGTTTCACATATAATTTGAAATCCATGTTTTGGAGCGAAATTGGGCGGTAATTTGCTGGGTTTTCAGGGACTTTTCCAGGTTTTGGTAAAGTGACCACTAAGGCTTTTAGGGACTCACTGGGAATTTTACCTGTGGAAACAAATTGGTTAAAGGTAGAGGCTAACTGTGGGGCTATCAGGTTTGGGAAATGTTTATAATATTCACTGGGGAAACCATCTGGACCAGGGGCTTTATGAAGTGGGAGATGCTTTATGGCTTTAAGTATTTCTTCTGAGGAGAAGGGTGCCGAGAGAGATTCTAGCTGTGAAGGTGAAATGGAGGGGAGCAGGATGGATGAGAGGAAGGCTTCAATATTATTTTTTGGGGGAATTGGATGGGTCTGTGTCTTTTAGGTTGTATAATTTGGCATAAAATGTGCCAAGTTCCTTTGCTATGTCTAGTGGGTTGTTTAAATGCTTACCTTGCGGGTTAGTTAGGTATTGTATCTTTTTGTTTGAGAATTGTTTCTTTACTTGTTTGGCCAGGAAAGCCCCGGGTTTATTTTCTGATGTGTAATATTGGCGCTTAAGTTGCTTTATGTAATAATCAAATTTTATGTGTAGGTGTTTGCTTAGTCGATGTCTGAGCTCTTTCAGTTCTAGAGAAATGTTATCAGTTGGGCTCTGTTTTGTTGCTCAAGGTCACAAATCTCTTTTAATAACTTTTCTGTGGTAAGGGAGTGAGCTAATTTTGAGAGCAATTTGGTATAGATTTTTTTTGGGCTGTATTGGGCACATACAGTTTGACTATAGTGAGAGGTTGATTTTCTGTTGTAGCGGATAGTATTAAGTATCTGCCGTCCACATCGGGCTTGCAGTGATGTAGCGAGAATGACACGGACGAGCTGACAGCGATCATGACCCCCCTTTTTTGTTGGGAGCGTTAGCAAAAAATCAATGCAGGAATCTTTTGTGGGAACATGTTGGAGCCTTCAACTTGGCAAAATGCGTCTCCTGGACACAAAGAATGTCCAAATGTTGGAATATGGCTTCTTTCCACAAAAGATTCCGCTTAAAGGGGGAATTTAGACCTTTAGCATTCAAAGATGTGATTGGGATAGCCATTGTGAGTAGTGATACCTGGAGTTGCACGTGAGAGAAGCTAATCAAACCCCCCCCCCGCCCAGACAGTACTGTGAGGTCACAAAATAGACGTTTGAATTGTGAAGTATGTATTAGATATGCAGTAAGGTACCAAGTGATTGTAACAAGAAAGCAGTAACAAATTGGATGTAAAACAAAGCAAAATCAGACAACAGTGTACACTAACGGCAGTAAAGTTAACAGTTCAAAGTAATGTAGTGTGCTCAGCACACTGTATCCTGCAGGGGTTGGAAAAAGAGATATATTGTAGCCTGTGCAGGATCCAATGTATGCATAGGATCTGTGGCTTTAGTAGCTGTCAACCTTTGTCTTTAAAAGATGCCTGGGTTTGGGGGATTAAAGTTGTTTGGTTGGATCCCCTGTGCTCCGCTATCGCTGGAATGGAGAGGCAGTAGACCCCAGTTGGTTAATTTTTTATATCCGTCTTTGGGTGTAAGAATGGAGATTTATTGCTGGTGATAAGTGACCAGCAGTTTG
This sequence comes from Glandirana rugosa, assembly GCA_018402905.1. Classification (NCBI taxonomy): domain Eukaryota; kingdom Metazoa; phylum Chordata; class Amphibia; order Anura; family Ranidae; genus Glandirana; species Glandirana rugosa. The sequence goes on from BLSH010106835.1 coordinate 461,922, forward strand.
GTGGGGAAGCCCCATGTTAGGAACGCTTTCACCAGTTGGTGGCACTGTAGCCCCCACACCTAGGGGCTACAGTTCCAGTGTCCACCAGCAGGTGTCTCTTCGCAGTCAGGACCTGATATCATCTCCTGCAATCAAGCATCACCTGAGACTGTTTGCAGGAAGTGTATTTAAACCTGGGAGTGCTGTGCTAGCTTGCCTTGGTATTGTTCCTCGTGCCTCTGTATCCTGAGACCTGTATCCCAAAACCTGCATCGTCCTGCTCCCCAGTTCCCTCTGACGGATGACCCGGGCCTGGCTTGAAGTTTATGGTTTGGACTTTCCGTTCTGCTTTAGTTATATGCTTTTGATTGCCTTCACTATTTCTATTTTGGTTATGCGTTTTAGTTCACTGTCACACCTTATAATAAATCCTTTTATTTAAGTTACGCTTTTGTTTGGTACTTTCTGTGCAGTCCACATTTCTGGTCACACCAGTTTCCTGACACCCCACTTGTAGGTAATTTTTCTCTCCTGAAGAATGAATGCGATGGGAGCAAAGGCCCTGCACATTTCCGTTGTGGCCTGAGATAGGTTGTTGAAAAGCTTCATGTTGGGGTAGGGAGCTGGTAAAGGTTTGGCATTTCTTGCAGCATGGAGGATTTGTTTCTTCACTTGGAAAAAATGTATCCGTGCCAGAACATCCCTCGGGATATCAGCGGGGAGGTGGGCCGGCTTAGCGATTCTATGGACCTGGTCAATAGAAAGGCTGAGTGCATTTAGGCGAGGTAGGAGTTTTGAGAATAGTTGCTGCAGATAGGGAATGAGTTAATTTGCTTTAATTGATTCTGGGATGTTCCTGAATTTAATATTATTTCGCCTGGAGCGATCTTCTCGATAGTTTCAGTTTAATGCTTTGGATTTCATCTGTGTGGTGTTCATGTGCATCTAGCAGCTCATTATGTGCTTTGTCATGGTCATGCATGTTTTCCTCCAGTATATCAGCCCTTTCTTCTAAGCAGTCTACTCTGTCATGTATCTGTGAAATGGAGAACTGCAATACCCTGTGTAAATCTTTTTGCAGAGTGAGAAGCATGGATTTAAGCATCGCTTCAGATATAGAGTTGTCAGATACTGGAATGTCTGCAAGGGCTGGAGTGTGATCTGGATTGGGGGCTTCCTACATGTTGTTTTCCCATAGCTGTTTTTTAGGCTGGGGGCCCTTGCATGGAGAGAGAGCAGGGGAGGAAGCCAGTTTCTTACCTCTGCCAGACGGTTGTGCAGAGGGTGAGGTTTCTGATGCTGGGGTTGTGTCCATGTCCTCCCTGCAGATCGCGGCCCAGGGGCTCCTCTGAGAGTCGGCATCTGGCTGTATCCTCTCGTGAGGGAGCTGGAGACTATGGCACGGCCTGTCTCGGGGCCGGCGCCATTTTGGGCAGTGTGCATGGCCGCGGCTGGATAATCTTGGAAGGATCTCAGATTTCTGGAAGAGGCTGGAGAGAAGCACATTATACAATCTATAGATTTCTGGGGGGAGGGTGGAGTTGTGCTTGTATCCAGCAGAGTCGGTGACCTTTCCAGGAGGACTCCCCCAGCACTGACAGATTTGTGGGATTGGATATTGAACACTTGACTGAGGGAGAGGGGTCCCATTGGAGGTCAAACTATCTGTGGTTCTAAGGTCCTTGCTTAGGAGATCCATTCCTCTGTGGTTTCAAGGTCCCTGTATACCGGCCTCCTTACATGACTACTGGATTGGTGGGATTGAGTGACATCTGGTCCCCGGTAAAAGTGTTCCTGTCCTTGGTGGAGATTTCCAAGCTTGCTTTATAGTGTTTTGGTAAGCGCAGTACTACTTCTTGGTGTTGGATTACACGTTATGGGTTCTGGAAAGGTATCCATTCCACTTTACTGATGTCTGATTGATACATAATTCACCCTATTGGTGTTAGATTGAAGCTTACTGCACCAATATTTGAGCTCATGCAAAACACCGCTTGTTGGACTTTTTCTCTTCTTTCAATGAACTTTATTTGCAAATACAAGCACTGTGTCAATATATGCACATATTTTCATTGTTTGCACTTTATGGCATTATTAGATAAGCACGTTATGGTATAATTGATGACTGATGCTAATACCTACAGTCAATTTTTATAAGGTATACTGAGTCTTTGAACTTGACTATTTCAATTCTTATAGACGCAGGCTGACCCCTGACGCTTACATTTATAGTATTTTGACTGAGCACTTACATGTTTACTTGCACATATGTCTCCTCAAGTAATGTGGGAGCCCTATGGGTCATGGAAAGACTACAGCTTCAGGAGATGTAAGTATTTCAAGGATAGGAATGGGCCGAACACCCCCGGTTCGGTTTGCACCAGAACATGATAAAAGACAAAAAATGTGTCCTAACATTTGAACACCGTTAAAGTCTATGGGACCCGAACATGAAAAATCAAAAGTGCTAATTTTTTTTTTTTTCACATAAAAGTTCTGGATCTTGGTTCACAATTATTAAATCATACCTTACTCTGTGTATCAGTGTTAATTTTTGGAGCTAAACAGACAAAACATAGTATCAAAGTATCTCAAAAGTATAGGCTCCTTTCTTCACAGTAGCCTGCAGAAGAATATCCTTTATTGTCTAAAGCATGACTGAAAAAAAAATCATACGGGCATATCCAATAAAGCAGTCCAAAAAGCAGAATATAGTATATTATCTCATTCTAAGTAAGCCAAAATCACCTCTTACCCAATCCAATTATCGTTCTCAAATCTGGTCTGCTGCTGGGGGCTATAGCATTTTGCACTGCCTTACTGAATAGACCTAGTACTCAAATACTGCATGATACAGTGACAATTACAGCTATAAAAAAAGACCCTGAAAAAAAAAAGATTCATGACCCAAAGATCAGGCCTATTATGGCCTTTAAAACTTGAGATTCAGAGTAGAGACATGTAGTGGGGTCTGGGCATTTCTGACCATCAACTTAGCATCTGCTTCTTCACTTTTACCATCCACTTCATTTTGACAATAAGGATGCTGTGTCTGAGACCACATATTCACTTCTACAAAGTCTTCCTCACCAACATACACCCTTTAACCTGGTCCTTTGCTTATGTACTTAATATGGATCCAAAAATAGTTATTGTAAAGATCTTCAAAAATCTGTTCACAAGTTTTCTTCTTCACGTAAAAACTGGAAGCCGGATGAGAAATCTTTCTTGACATAGCCCTTGGCACACATAAGTCTGTATATCTGATGCGAAAGAGATCCCAGAGGTGTTGGAGTTTTCGTGTTTGTGGTGGAGTCCTGGGCCAAACCCAGATCCTTGGCCATAAGAGTTATTCCAAATCCACCCTGGTAATTATTGGCAGAGGGCACGCCTTCCATCACCCCTGGTACAGGGTTGTAGGTGTCACTTGACCAGCATCGTCCAGAGCTCATGTTCAAGATTTTGGCCATCAGCTTTGGGTCAACCCTAATCTTATTCCAAGGTTCATGGTCTCTGCTGTGCCAATCATGCCAATAGCTAATAGCACGTTATTGCAAATTTTTGCTGCCTGCCCTGTTCCAACTTCTCCACAGTAAACCACATTAGCTCCCATACACGACAAAAGTTCTTTTGCAGCATCCATTTCTTGCTCAACTCCGCCAACCATAAATGTGAGGTTCCCAGATCTGGCAGCTCCAACACCTCCATAGACAGGTGCATCCATGAAAACAGCGCCCATTTTTTCCACTACCTTTGCCAGTTCTTTAGACACTGCTGAGTCAATGGTACTTGAGTCAATCAACAAAGAACCTTTCTTCACTTTTTTCAAAATTCCATTTGGACCTGTGTAGGCAACAATGGCATTCAAACTTGACGGCAGCATAGTGATAATTCTGTCAGCCTTATCGGCAACATCACATGGTGATTCTACAATCTGGGCACCAGTATCTTGAAATTCTTTACAGGCCTCTGGAAACACATCATATGCCACAACAGGATACTCATGTTTCACAAGATTTTTTGCCATTAGATTTCCCATGTTTCCAAGTCCTATGAACCCAACAGGTGTTTTGGAGGCCATTGATCTGCAAACCACTGCAAAGCGTGCGTGCCTGCTGACAGAGCTCTGCAAAACACTGCAAGACTTAACAGGGCTGCCATGCTTCCTCCCTGCTGACCTCCACTTCTAGGATCCTTGTTTAGATGCCCCAAAAGTGCTCATTTTAAAGGCTTATATGCAAGCTATTGCCATAAAAGGTGTATGGGGCCCCGGGTCCTGCCCTAGGGGACATGTATCAATGCAAAAAAAAGTTTTTAAATCAATCGTTTTTTCAGGAGCAGTGATTTTAATAATGCTTAAAGTGAAACATTAATAATTAAATCTTCCTTTAAATAATGTGCCTGGGGGTCCCCTTAGTCTGCCTGTAAAAGGGCATGTGATGTTTAGAACAGTGCCAGAGAAAAATTACATTTGTAAAGGAAAAATTGTCATTTATTATCGTGGCTGTAATGTATTGCCGGCTCTCGGTAATATAGAAAAAAATCACTGAAAAAAATTGTGTAGTCCCCCCCAGTCCAAACTAGGCCCTTTGTGTCTAGTTTGGATTTTAAGGGAAATTCCACACCAAAATTAAAAAAAAAATTGACATGGGGTCCCCCCTAAAATCCAAACCAGACCCTTATCCGAGCATGCAATCTGGCCAGCCAGGATAGGGGGAATCAGCGAGTGCCCCCCCTTAACCGTACCAGGCTACATGCCCTCAACACAGGGAGTATGGGTGCTTTGGGGCAGAGGGGGTTCTGCGCCCCCCCCCACCCCAAAGCACCTTGTTCCTATGTTGATGGGGACAAGAGCCTCTTTCCCACAACCCTGGGCTGTGGTTGTGGGGGTCTGCGGGCGGGGGGGCTTATTGGAATCTGGAAGCCCCCTTTAATAAGGGGGCCCCTAGATCCCGCCCCCCCCATGTGAATTAGTATTGGGTACATCGTACCCCTACTAATTCACCAAAAAGTGTCAAAAAAGAAAAAAAAAAACACAGGAGACAATTAGGGACAAGTCCTTTATTAAAAAAGAAAAAAAAAAGTGTTCCCCTTTGTAATCCATTGTCAAACACGGCGCGCGAGGGACCCAATTTTTTTTTTTAAAAGCCGCAACAGCTCCTCTTCCATGGGAGGACTACTGCTGACTGAGCTCGCTTTGATTTGACAGTTTATTTATAGTGAAGGGCGGGGCCACCTGGTGACGTAATTGAGTGACCTGCTCCTCTGGCATCACATGAAGGGCGGGGCCACCGGGTGATGTATGGGTGACCCCGCCCTTCACTATAAATAAGCTGTCAAAAAAAAGCGAGCGCAGATGGTGGCAGCACTCCCATGGAGCAGGAGCTGTGTGTGTCGTCTGCGCACTATGCATTATGGGGCGTTCGGCGGTGCTGAAGTCATGCCAGACACCCCATAATGTTCTAAATTTGGGGATCGGGCGAACAATGGAAGTTCGGCCCGAACTTATGCTCAGGCCAAACCGTTCACCCATCCCTATTCCCCCCATCCCATCCCTATTCAAGGACCTATTGTATAGTGGTGTATTGAATCTATGCATTCGTGAGTAACCTTAACCACTTCCTTACCAGGCCATTCACAAATGACACCGGCATGAACACTGTCTCCCTCCGGGCGGGCGTCATGTGACGTCTGCTGCTTCTTGCCACTACTGCGGGCCCCTGGGGGCGCACAGCACGGCGGTTGGGGATAAGGCGTGTCCTTTGGACACAGCCCATCCCCAATCAGGGTACAGAGCCAGTGAAATTGGCTTTTTTAGTTCAAAAAGTTTTATTGAATAAACAACAGCAGTACAGTACATGTAATACTTCATGAGACCAAGAACAGACCAAATTCACAATTGGGGAATATAGACAGGTTAGTTAAGGTGTCGGAATCTAATTTGTCATTAGACAGACAGGTAAAGCTTGGGAAGGGTGGGAGGCTGCGGAAGAGAGGTTTGTTAGATAGGAAGGGTTCCCAAGAGCAAAGGTTCCTGACCTTTGAGGCCGGAGATGGGAGTCCGGGCTCGTGAGTGTCCGTTCAAGGGTTAGTGCTGTCCTGGTGCTGAGTAAGTAGTGCTATTGTTCCGAAGGAAGAGGAGGAAGGAAGGAAGAGCAGGGGAGCAGGGGATAGCTGAAAAAGAAAAGAGATAAGAGAGAGATCCTATGGCTAGGGGGCAGCCTGGAGGGGGACGGGGCTGGCCCCGAGTAGGAAGGGAAAAGAGGTAAGGGGAAGGAGAAAGAGGGAAGAGAGACAGGGAGTGGGTGGCAGGTTTGGGGAGGACCGGTCGCAAGAACTTGCAAGGCCTACACGAGGAGTTGTATAGGCTATGTGTGGCTGTAAGATGAGTGTTCAGGGCTGGTATCGAGACATGTCAAAGCCCGGGGGGGCAAAGTGGGTCAACCATGGGGACCACATGCGGTCATGTTTGGGAAGCCTGTCTGTGGCTATGGCTTCGATCCTGACATGGATCATGGCTTTTGTGATTCTGTTTTTAGTTTCGGCAACGAGGAGTTGCGGGGATTTCCATGCATGTGCAATGGTTTGTTTTGCTGCTGTGGTGACCTGTAGTAGAAGCTTGTGTTGTGACTTGAAAAGTTCTGGGGGCTTAAGGTTCAGGAGGGCCGTTTTAGGGTCAAGGGCTACGGGGGTGCCCATGAGTTTAGTGAGAATTTCAAATATTTGAGCCCAGAATCTTTGAGCAATCGAGCAACCCCACCATATGTGTAAGTGGGTACCGGTGTCTGAGCAGCCTCTAAAGCAGAGAGGGGAGTATGAGGGCAGAAACTTGTTTATTCTGGCTGGGACTAGGTACCATCTCATCAGAACTTTATAGGAGGTCTCAAGTGCCACAATATTCTGGGAAGAGGATTTGGTTGATTCCCAAATATCGATCCAGTCTTCTGGGTCGATGGTTTGTTGAAGATCTTTTTCCCACGCTTTAACGTAGGGGATTTGAGCCGCGGGTGGGG
>BLSH010106835.1:487765-518885 GCA_018402905.1 Glandirana rugosa
ATAACTCTTCCCCAAACCCTGACTCGGATGCAAGTCTAATTTCATAAGACAATCCACAACCCTCTATCAAACCCTATCCCAAAACAGAACCTCCTCTAATCTCAACGTGAAGGTCTACCCCAAACTCCTCCCACGCGGGGAGAGTTTATACCTTTATCTGTGTCGACGTACCAGACTGGTCTCTTACAGCACCTGGAGTCTCCACCGCTGGGAGACCTCCTCGGTGGACAGGCAATTCTTGTACAGATAGGACCTCATGCATGCTACAGACCCAAACTATCTCCCAACACCTAACAGAATACTTTAATCTGAACGTAGGCTCAGTCCCAAACCCCTTCTCAATATGGTCTGCCCACAAGGCATACATCAGAGGAATCCTAATTCAATTGGGAGCAAGGGCGAAGCGAAGCCACAATAAACGCATAAACGACATAATTACTGAGATCCGTAAACTGGAACAACTCAACAAAACCCACACGACCGCCCTAACCACCCATACTTTACAATCCCTCAGAGAGGAGCTGAGACTCCTCCTTACACAACAACACGACAAACATCTTAAGCGTTTGAAACTTTCCTTTTATGCCAATGCAAACAGAGCAGGCAAACTACTAGCGAGAAGAGTCAAAGCAACTCAGGCCAAAACTAGATTATCCCACCTCATACATCCCACTCAAAATTATAAAATCACAAACCCCCAAAACATAGCAGATAAATTTGCTGACTACTACAGCTCACTCTATAATCTTAAAGAAGACCCTAACACACCACAACCCATAGAAGATTCCATACTGTCCTTCTTGAAGGGACTCAATCTACCTTCACTATCCGAATCACAGCTATAAACACTGAATTCCCCCTTCACCCCAAAAGAAATATGCGATATTGTGGCTTCCCTCCCTAACGGCAAGTCGCCAGGGTCAGATGGCCTTTCAAACGAATACTACAAATTATTCGGAACTATACTTACACCCAATCTAATAGAAGTATTTAATGAAGCTGCTCAATCTTCCCAATTCCCAGCAGAAATGTTAAAAGCCTATGTGGTCACAATCCCCAAACCTGGGAAAGATCCCTCATCCCCAGCAAACTTTCGTCCCATCTCACTACTGAATACGGACGTAAAGATCTATGCGAAGATTGTGGCACGCAGGCTGTCCACCATCATACCATCAATAATCAAGAACGACCAGATGGGGTTTGTCAGAGGAAGGCAATCCTCCGATGCAACTAGACGGGTTATAAATATTATGCAATATACGGAATCCTGTCGGACGCCTTCTCTCATGCTCTCCATAGACGCGAAGAAGGCGTTCGACAGGGTCCACTGGCAGTATATGATACATGCACTACAGGCATTTGGCTTTCAGGGCCGCATACTACGGGCGATTTTAGCCCTCTATTCTAGACCCTCGGCACAAGTACTCACTGCAGGATTACTCTCGAAAACATTTACAATCACGAACGGTACCCGACAGGGCTGCCCTCTCTCGCCATCCATCTTCAACCTAATGATGGAACCATTGGCAGAAACCATTCGCGTAGATACCAACATTGCCGGAATCAAAATCGCCAATACCCACCACAAAATCAATCTATTCGCGGACGACATCATCCTCCTTATCACTAATCCGCTTCTCTCCCTTCCCCAAGTCCACCGCAAACTTATAGAGTTCAGTAAAATTTTCTACTATAAAGTAAACTTTTCCAAATCAATCATCCTAGGCCTGAATATTACACCTAAAGTAAAGCAAATCCTCCAAAACACCCTCCCCTACAGATGGACCAAACTAGGGATACCGTATTTAGGTATCAATCTGACCCCCTCAACGACTTCATTGGCCCACTCCAACCTCCAAACACTCATCTCTAAAATCACCCCCCAAATATATCATCTAGAACACTGCGACTTATCATGGACGGGAAGACTAGCGGCCTTTAAGATGACAATTCTCCCACAGATATTATATATCTTCAGGACCCTTCCCATTCAAATCCCTCAAAAATATCTTAAAGCACTCTCTTCTCTACTCAAAAAATATATTTGGGACAATAAAAAACCCAGGATAGCGCATAACACTCTTACCAAACACAAATTAGTAGGAGGAATGGGACTAATAGACATTCATGACTACTATTGGGCGACTAAATTGACACAACTCAAACAATGGTTTAACACTCGTGACCCCCCTACTTGGGCACTTATTGAAAAAGCTCAATCCCCCACCCAAGACCTTATGACCTTCCTAGTGGTGGATTCCTGGAAGCCCTGGGACATAAAGCCTCTCCCCCCCACAATAGCAGATTCCCTCCAAACATGGAGGCGCCTAATGACCAACTCCTGTGACTCCATCCTCATAAACACACCAACTCTTAAGACCAAAGTCTTGGAGTCGATGATTCCCATGCTTGATACATCCAACCTTCAAACACAAGGATTGACAGACATAACCAATTTTTTTTATTGGCACAAAACTCAAAACATGGGAAACCCTAAAAGAAGAGTTCCAACTCCCAGAAAAAGCCAGATTTACATACCTCAGAATCAACCACTTTCTAGAAAAAACACCCCTACCTTCCATAAAAATCTCCCCCACAGCATGAAACTTCTATAACAACCCTACTACTCCGCAAAAAGGCACTTCCCTTTTCTACAAAATCCTCCAAGACAAACTCACATTCACTAAAAACCCACACATACATAAATGGGAAGATGAACTACATAAAACATACACCCCCGCGCAATGGCAAACAGCCTTTAGATCGATCCACAAATACTCCCACTGTTCAAAACACTGGGAAATGATGCTTAAAATAAGACTAAGATGGTACCTCACCCCCTCTAGACTGTCCAAAATCTACCCAGGCTCTCCACCCTTATGCTGGCGCCTGTGTGGAGAAACGGGAAACCTGCTGCATGTACTAAAAAGCTGTCCAAAACTTACACCCTTTTGGAGCCAGGTCTCCATCTTAATTTCCGCATTAACCTCTACCCCCATCCAAATAGACGAAGGATTGGCAATACATAGCCTCGGATTAGAGAAATTCCATCCCACCCTAAGGGCAATCATCACCCACATTCTCCTGGCCGCCAGAAACTCCATCCTCAAAAAGTGGAAGTCCCCAGACATACCACAGTTATCTGAGGTGATTACTGCAGTGAATACCAACTTCTCCTTTGAGAGGCTTCTAGCTTTAAACTCTTTAAAAGGCAGGAATTTTGACACAGACTGGTCCGAATGGACAAAAAGATACTTACCTAATTACTGATAATTAATCACTCATTAACACGAATAACTTCTACTCAGTATTCCGTATTATCTGTATGCAATACAATAACACACCTATGATTTTGTACCAATGTTCTACTTTCTTCTTGTTATGCTTGAAAATCTTAATAAAAAATACTTGAAAAAAAAAAAAAAGGTAGGACTGATTGTAGGTGTGTTTGCTGAGGTTTCGAGGGGGAGATGTTTAGTATTTTGGACTTGTGTGTGTTGACCACTAGGCTGGATATTTTCGCAAAATTTGTTGGTGTTGTCATTAGGTTTGGAGCGGAGGTTAGGGGATAAGTGAGGAATAAAATGACATTGTCCGTGAATAGACGCAGCTTATGAGAGTGTCCACCTATCTCCAGACCTTGGATGTTAGGGTCTTCACGGATTTTCTGGGCTAATGGCTCAATTGCCAAAGCGAATAGGAGGGGGGATAGGGGGCATCCTTGTCTCGTTCCTCTTTGTATGGGAAAGGGGTCTGAGCAGTGGCCAGCATATGTGATGTTTGCGGTTGGGGTTGTGTATAGCGAGAATATCCATTTTAAGAAACGTGGGCCAAAACCCCATTTTTGTAGTACTGAATTTAGGTATGACCAGGAAAGGCTATCAAATGCCTTTTTAACATCTAGGGAGAGAAGACACATTGGTACATTGCGAGATCTGGCTAGATGGGTTAAAAGGGTTACTCTGTGTATGTTGTCACTAGCTTGTCGGGAGGGCATAAAGCCTACTTGGTCCTTATGTATTAAGGAACCTACAAGCGGGTTTAAGCGGGATGCTAAGACCTTGGCTAATATTTTGATATCGTTATTGAGTATAGATATGGGCCTGAAATTTGAACAGGAGGTGTCGTCAGTTTGTGGTTTGGGGATCATTGAGATAGATGCTTTTAAGGTCTCAGGTGTGAAAGTCTTGTCTTTAAGGAGAGAATTTAGGGCTTGTGTGAGCAGTGGTGCTAGCAGGTCTATAAAGTGTTTATAATAGGCGGTGGTTAGGCCATCTGGGCCTGGGCGTTTGTTGTTTTTGAGGGTTTTAATTGCTACTCGGATCTCTTGCTCCGTTATGGGGTTTTCTAGTTGTGTGCGCTGTTGAGGGGTCAATGTGGGGAGAGTTAGAGGATTGAGAAAGTTAGGTTCGTTGGAGGGGATAACAGGTTGAGGAGGCGTAGAGTATAGGTTTGAAAAGTACGTTTGGAAAATTTGGAGGATTTTTATCGGGTTGCTGGTATAGATGCCTGGGGCTTTCTTAAGACGAATGGGTTTGTAGGGCTTGTTAAGGTTTTGAAGCGAAAGGGCGAGAAATGTCTCTGGTTTGTTTGCTTTGATATAGATTCTATGGCTTGAGCGTCTGAGTGTTTTCTCTGCGGCTTCAGTTAGGAATAAGTTGAGCTCAAGTCTGGCTTTGTCGAGGATTGATTTATTGTGGGGTGTTGGAGAGTCTTGGAACTTTTCATGAGCTTGAGTGAATTCTCGTTCTAGTAATTGATATTTGATTTGTCGTTCCCTTTTCCTGTGTGTGGCTGCACTTATTATGGTGCCCCGAATTGTTGGTTTGTGGGCTTCCCAGATCAGGAGTGGGGAGATGTCTTCTGTTGTGTTGAGAGAAATATAGTCTTTTAGGGCCGTCTCTATGATTAATGCTGTGGGTGGGCTAAAAGTGTGTCGTTCAGTGACCACGTTCTTTTATTGTGTGGTGGGGACAGGGAGATGAAAGATGTCAAGGTGGCATTGTGGTCAGACCAAGGGATGGGGATTATTAGTGAGGAGGAAACTTGGGGTAACGTGCCAACCGTCGTCAAGATATGATCAATGCGTGTAAACGTGTCGTGGGGGTGAGAGTAGAATGTGAATTGTTTTCTGACGGGGTTGAGTTCTCTCCAGGTGTCAACGAGTGAGTGTTTCATGAGGAGTTGTTGGAAGGATAGTTTGTTTGGAGTTTTAGAAGTAGCGAAGGGGGATCTATCTACATAGGGGAGAATGACTTGGTTGGAGTCACCGACTAACGAGAGTGTGCCTTGTTTGTGCGTGTCTAGAATCTGAAGTAGATGTGATAAGAATGCCAGCGGGTTCTGATTAGGGGCATAGTATGTGGCTACTGTAATTGGGGTATCAAGTAGGTCCCCTTGTAGGATTAGATACCTGCCTTCAGTGTCTTGGATTTTTTGTTTTAATGTGAATGGGGTGGATTTATGAAAGGTGATCAGAACCCCTCTTTTTTTGGTTTAGGTAGAAGAGGTGTAGAACTGGGGATAGGTGGGGTTCAACAATTTGGGGGTATGGTGTGTAGAAAAATGGGTTTCTTGGAGGGCTATTATATAGGCTGAGAGGGAAGAAAAGGTACGGAGGGCTTTCCTTCTTTTGTTGGGGGAGTTCCATCCCTGTACATTAAGGGTAAGGAAGTTTAGATTAGCCATGAGGAGTGTCGGGTGGTGATATGTGAATTATGGTACTTACTGGGTGAAGAGGTCCCCTTCCGGCAAAAAAGGGATGATGGAGGTCTAAAGAAGAAACTGTAAAGAAAGAATGAGAGGAAGAGATGTTAAAAAGAGTAAACAGATTACAACATAGAGAAACTGAAGGACCGTCTAGTGAGACCGTGGTGGTCTGCCTAGAGGGAGTCATGTTGTCCGGGGAGTCCTGAATAGTAGGAGTCGCCGGGCAAGATGGTGGGCAGCAGTGTCTTGCAGCCTGGGAACATCTGACCTTAGTATGTTATGAAATTAGATCTAAGTATCCAGACAAGTAATAAATTGTACAATGATCAACAGGCAAGGGGGGGCGAACAAACAATGGGTTGCTAGGGGGATTCAAAATACCCTTGCTAGACTTAGAGAGCTTGTTCGAAAATGCAGTCGCCGTGGGGCTCCAATTTCATGCCAGCAGAAGTGCGAGTAAGGATTGTGAGATCAATAATTTTGTTTAAGTATGAGCTATGTGTGGTGACTATGAGAAGATTTAAGATCATGGATGAGAGGATGGGGGGTGGATACATGAGGTAGAGATCAACTGCAATAGTTTTGGAGTACAATCATCTATGGTAATAGTGAACCGAACATGGTTAAAACTGAACGTGGGTGAACATGAAATCTAAGGGTAGGAATGTTTTGCGAATATCTGTCAGGGTTGACAGTGCGGGATAGGTCTTCAACTTGGAATCAATTCAGGGAGTAGCAATGTCAGAGAAAAGCGTCTCGAACTAGGAAGCTTGTATCAGGTAGCGGTCAAAGCAGTTTATGTTAAGAGGTGTTGAGTTGAGCATGGCGAGGCTCATGGTCTCTTGTCTTGGGGAGAACACCGGTGATTAATCCATAGTATCTGGGGAATCTTGACAGGTGGGGGTGGTCTTGATCCTCTTTGAGGTAGAGGAGGGTGGATGTTGCGTTTTCAGGGGTGAGCAGGAGGGTGAGCGTATGCGCGTCCCCTGGTTTAGGGGAGGGCCAGGGTCTAGATGGAGGTCTTGAAGGCAGGCCTGGATGTCCTCTACTGTTATGCAGGTAAATTTGCAACATTGATAGGTGAATCGCAGTGCAAATGGGAACCCCCAGGTGTAGGTTATGCGGCGGTTTTGTAGAGCTTGCAGATGTGGTTTGAAGGCTCTCCGTTTGGCAATGGTTGTTTGAGAAAGGTCAGCAAATAGTTGATATTGATGGCCTTGGAAGACAAGTGAGTCTTTCTGCCTTGCTGCTTGTAGTAGTTGCTCTTTGGTATGGAAATAGTGTAATTTGGCGATTATGTCTCACGGTGGACCGTTTTGCTTACTTGGGGTAAGTGCCCTATGGACATGGTCCATTTCTAGGCGTTCTATTGGTATCACTGGAGCTAGTTCTTGAAATAGCGCTGTAACGGTCGATTGCGTGTCTACGATCGTTTCAGGTATTCCTCTGATTCTTATGTTCGAACGTCTAGCTCTGTTCTCAAAGTCCTCAAGTTGTAAGGTGAGAGTAAGGTTCTCTTCTCTTAGAGCTTCCATTTCGTCCGATTGTGTAGCTAGGTGTTGTTCAAGTTCATCTACACGTTGTTCAAGATCAGAGGTGTGTTGCCCCAGGTCTCTTATTTCTTTGGTGAATCGTTTTGTGATGTGGTCTGATGTTTGCTTAAGTGCACGCTGTAGCATTCGTTCAAATTGTCTTAGGAGATCAGAATGCATATCATCAGATTGAGATAAAAGTGGGACCGCTAGCGATTCTGGGTCTGATTCACCCTCGTCAGGGTGATGTAGTGGGCGAAGCCTCGGAGTCCGCGGGGACGGCATCCTGGATGTGGATGGCGGCGCCATCTTTGTGGAGGCCCGAACCAGGGCCTCGCGTATAGATTTGGTCCAGAATTTCGGCTTGGTCTCGGTGGCGACCATCACGAACGATGCTGCACGTTCCTGGTGCCTTAGGGTATCATCGGAGGTGTTCGGTGGCTAGGTCGGGGGTCTGGCGGTGGCGTTAAGTGGCCAAATGTTCCCGTGCTGTGTGGAGCTCTAGAGCACCATTACCATCCCGTTCGGCTTCGCGCATGCGCCCCGGTCCTAGAAGATTTTAATCTCTGTGCCTTGGTGTAGTAAGCGATTGCAGGCTTTCCTGAGGATTTTTTCTTTTAGGGGGTAATTAACAAGGCAGCAGACCACATCGCTTGTGGGGTCTGTGTCTCTGCCTCTATGTATACGCTCCATTTCTATAGGTGTATCATGTGGTCTCTCTAGGAGATCATTGAAGACCCCTGATACTGTTGATATGAGGGTGTTGGGTTCAAAGGATTCGGGTAGGCCCCTTACCCTTAAGTTGTGGCGCCATCCCCAGTTGTCAATATTGTCAAGGTGCCATTGGAGTTCTCTCAGATGAACTGTGTGGGACTTGGTAACTTGCTGAACATGGCAGAGAGTGGTATCATGGCGGGCGGTTGTGCTCTCCACCTCCCCAACCTTGGCTGCAATGAAGCGGATGTCTGATCTTAGATCGGAGATAGCCACTGACAAAGTGTTTTTAATATCAGCAGCTATCTCTTGGAGATCATTCAGGTTTGTGGCAGGAGCTGCATGGGTACCTGAGGCACTGGGGTACTGTTCTTCTTGTGAGAGCAACAGGCTTCTGCTAGGTGAGCAGGATCTCCGTGAAGAAGAATGTGAGGCAGACATGGCATCCCGCTGCTGTTGAATCTGGAACAGCTCTCAAGGGGAGTGGAAACGGGTGGCTGAGGCACTCCAGTGAGGTTTCCCCATGTTTAGGCTGTGAGTCGTCTCCGGATAGTAGTATTCAGGACCTCTAGGTGATGGAGGCTAGAGACTAGGAAGCCATCTCAGACCGGGACCAGACCACGTCCCCTCCCCTCCCAAATCCTGCTCCTCCTACACTGCTAGACATGATAGAGACTACCAGCCATTATTTGTTCATAGGAGCAATGTAAGTTGGTTGTGTGGGAAATGCAGAACAAACCTCCCTAAAATGGAAAACATGGCTTCAATAGCGCAATACATATCTATGATGCCTATATAAAGCCACTGATCACTTTAACATCTTGACAGTTCTCATGCTTTTGCCAGTAACTGCCCCTAAACCCTTTATCCAAACTAAGCAATAATCCACCTCAGTGAAACAAATAGAAGACCAGCATCCCACTGTGCACATATGCAAACCTTTCTGTTATTTCTATTACTATTGCTTCATTCCAATGTATTTTTATTAAGCAATTTTCTGTTTGAAACCTTGTTTGAAGCCTTATCTGAAATTCTAGATAAACAACTACTTTGTAAAGTTATCTATGCTTGAAAAATTAATAAAAATCTATTGAATCATAAACAGTAATGACAATATTCTTGGCTAATGGGCAAACGATTGTCAAGCAAATGGTATGGGGGCTGTTCACTGCCCTGGGGAACATGTACAAAAGCAAAAAGAATTTTAAAGAAAGTTCAGTTTGGCAGAGAGCAGAAATTGTAGTAATACTTAAAGTGAAACATTAAAACCTCAATTAAGTCCATTAAATACCGTGTCTGCAGGTTACCCTGACTGTGCATGTGAAGTGTTGCATCTGTACGATGTATACAACCTACTGCAGCAAAACTGATATTTACTAAAATGTATGTTTAAATTGTTGGCTCAAATGACAGCTTCTGGCTGAGGATTCCCTTCATTTATACGAAAGCCTTATCATAGATAAAATGCATATTCGCCTTCATATGAACATGAAGAAAAGGGGGAGAAGAGCACGGGGCCCCCTCCTGAAACATACCAGGCCATAAGCCCTCAACATGGGGGGCACCTTGACAGGGGATCCCCTGGCAAAGCCCCTTGTTCCCATTTTGATGAGGACAAGTACCTTTTTTCCCATAACCCTGGTGGTTATGGAGTTCTGCAGTTGGGGTAATTATGAAAATCTGGAAAACCCCTTAATAAAAAAAAGGGTTCCCAGATACCGCCCCCCATGTGAAGGGGTACATAGTAGTCATGGAACTCCAATTCATTAACAAAAAATAATAATAATAATTAATAATTGAATTTAAAAGGCAATAAAAAATTGCTGCTCTCCACCAAGAGATTTTTTTTAAGAATTATTTTTGCTTTGGTACATGTGTCCCACAGCCAAGCTCAGCCACAATGCTATGTATGCCTCATCACTAATGGCAAATGTTATATGACAATGCGGGCTCAGAGAAAGTGAGTTAAATACTGTAATGTGGGCTGTCATTTGAACCAGAAGCCTGAGGATATCCTGTTGCAGCAAATAAGTACTGCAGGGACAGCTCCACATTACAAATGAGGATTGAAGGTTAGTTTACCTTTTAAAATGGCTATTCCATTTTTTTGACTGGAGTTCTGTTTTAAAATAGGCTGATCTCTCATCATTCTAACTCAGTATGCTTACTTATGTTGGAGATCAGGTTTAATTACTCTGGTGATGTTGAGAGCATTCATGCATAAGGCCCCTCTGTGATTTATGTGTCCATTATATTTGGTGGCCGCTGGATGAATTACAGTTCAAGAATGAAAACATGCTTTACAGCTTGTCAGACTATTGCTGGCTATTTGTATTGCTTACAATGCTTACTTGATCATCCCATAATTATAATACACTGGGTATTCCATGTGTCATGCGCTGTGATTGCTTTTTCCTATGTATGGTGGCAGATAAATTGACCATAATAGCAACAAAATGCAATGTATAACCATAGCTCATAAATGGTTATTGCCTTACATTACTGTTAACTATGTAGTATGTTTGGCATGCTTTTAAGGATTATATAAAACATTATGCCAGGAGATGGCGCTAACCCTGGGGCGATAGTCCTATGCAGACTCAACCCTATTGCACACGACACCCTGGTTTTAATACCATATATAAAACAGAATAAAGTGCATATAGTGACAGTGTATGTAAACGTTGTGCTGTGCGTGTAAATGAGTGTCTTTTTCTTCAAATAATAAATTATAGTATTTGTGTAAAGCAGAAAACCCAAAAAAGAAATCCTTCCGTTATCATACAAAAGTATCAAATAAGTGAATAGACTTTGTTGTAGTTGATAATCAGATTATAATATAATGATGTCCATAGATAAGAAAACACATTAACAGTCTCTTGCAAAATTCCAAATATTGAAAGGAATGTGTTCAGTGACTTTCGGTGATAATGCTTCAAGACTTGCAAAAGTGATCAGTGATTTCACTCCATGCTCCCCTCCTGTGTCCCTACTCACCAGAGCTAGGTACCCCTGCAGGAGTAGCTCGCCTATGCTGAATCTTTATCCCAGTCAGCTTGGGTTGGAATCCTCAATGCCGGACTTTTTCCAGTAACGATCCCCTTGATGGTCCTCCTGTGCTCCGGTGCAGCGTTCCACAATGTGAAATCCCTCCGATGTAGTGGAGTATAAAAGGTCGAAAAACCAATATAGTGTAAAACCGTATATTTTTATTGTCCAGATAAAATAAGTAAAAAGTATTGCTGGGTCCCCGTGGTGATACAATGGGAACAGTCAACTTAACAATATGCTTTTAAGGATTGTATTGAGCACAGCACTGCTATACACCAATGTATGCCTTTTTGTTGGGGCTGCTATTTTGTTTAAAACAGATTGGGGTGTCTTTAATCAATGTATGTTTTTCACATTTGATAATTGTGTTTGAGTTGTAGCATTTAGACCAAGTAGAAAGAATTATCTGCACACCAACATCCGTCCAACAGGTTTATTGAAATACTGCCACCAGGACTATGACAACAGACCAAAGGGTGAGGATGTTTCACACATTCCTTGTGCTTCTTCTTCAAAAAAGGGGTTTTAAAGAAGCACAATGTACAGTATGTGTGAAACATTGCCACCCCTTGGTCCGTTGTCATAGTCCTGGTGGCAGTCTTTCAATAAACCTGTTGGTGTGCAGTAGACTTATGTAGAGTTGAGCGGACACCTGGATGTTCGGGTTCGGCGGGTTCGGCCAAACTTCGCGAAAACGTTTGAGTTCGGCCCAGAACTTGACCCCGAACCCCATTGAAGTCAATGGTAACCCGAACTTTTGGGCACTAAAATGGCTCTAAAAAAGTCCTGGAAAGGGCTAGAGGGCTGCAAAAGGAAGCAAAATGGGGTTAAGAGTAGGACAAGTGCCCTGTAAACAAATGTAGATAGGGAAATAACTTAAAATTAGAGTTGAGCGAACCCGAACTGTAAAGTTCGGGTCTGTACCGAACTTTCGGGTGTCCGTGTCCCGAACCCGAACGTTTGAGAAAAAGTCCGGCTTCAGGTTCTGGTATTTTATCACGCATGTTGAATAGCTGCAGGGCAGCCAACCAACAAGCGTTTCACTGGTTTTCCCTAGAAGCCATCACAGCCATGCCTACTAATGGCATGACTGTAATTGGCCAGTGCATCATGTGACTCAGCCTCTATATAAGCTAGAGTCACTTAGTGCTACAGTCACATGCTCTCTGAGACTCTGACTAGTGTAGGGAGAGGATGCTGCCGGCTCTGTGAGGGACAGTTTGCAGAAATATATAATATAACATCTCATCGATCTGATTGGGGACTAGGTAGAGACAACTACTACTGCTTTGAGGGACAGATTGCAGATCTCATCCTGCATTACAGAACGATCTGCTTTGAGGGACAGATTGCAGATCTCATCCTGCATTACAGAACAATCTGCTTTGAGGGACAGATTGCAGATCTCATCCTGCATTACAGAACGATCTGCCTGGACTAGGTAGAGTCTATTGCAGATCTCATCCTGCATTACAGAACGATCTGACTGGACTAGGTAGAGTCTACTGCTTAGAGGGACAGATAATTGTTCTAAAATCATCTCTTACTCCTATAGGGTCAGGTTCCTGCTGTTGATGTAAGGGACAGATTATTGTTCTATAATCATCTACTAGTTCTAAAGGGAGAGGTTCCTGCTGGTCCTGTAAGGGACAGATAATTGTTCTAAAATCATCGCCTACTCCTATAGGGTCAGGTTCCTGCTGTTGCTGTAAGGGACAGATTATTGTTCTAAAATCATTGCCTACTGCTATAGGGTCAGTTTCCTGCTGTTGCTGTAAGGGACAGATTATTGTTCTAAAATCATCTCCTAGTTCTAAAGGGAGAGGTTCCTGTTGGTTCTGTAAGGGACAGACAATTGTTCTAAAATCATCGCCTACTCCTATAGGGTCAGGTTCCTGCTGTTGCTGTAAGGGACAGATTATTGTTCTATAATCATCACCTAGTTCTAAAGGGAAAGGTTCCTGCTGGTCCTGTAAGGGACAGATAATTGTTCTAAGATCATCAACTACTCTTATAGGGTCAGGTTACTGTTGTTGCTGTAAGGGACAGATTATTGTTCTATAATCATCTCTTAGTTCTAAAGGGAGAGGTTCCTGCTGGTCCTGTAAGGGACAGATAATTATACTAAAATCATCACCTACTCCTATAAGGTCAGGTTCCTGCTGTTGCTGTAAGGGACAGATTATTGTTCTATAATCATCTCCTAGTTCTAAAGGGAGAGGTTCCTGCTGTTGCTGTAAGGGACAGTTCCTGCTGTTGCTGTAAGGGACAGATTATTGTTCTGTAATCATCTCCTAGTTCTAAAGGGAGAGGTTCCTGCTGGTCCTGTAAGGGACAGATTATTGTTCTAAAATCATCTCCTAGTTCGATAGGGAGAGGTTCCTCCTGCTCCTGTAGAAGAAGAATAATTTATTATTCATTTTTTTTGTATTAATAAATACTTAAATAGTGCTACATAGTACATTTGCGGGCAGAATGAGGAGAGCGACAAATAAGGGACGTGGTCGTGGTGCTGCTGGTGTTGGTGAAGTTCCTGTTGCAAAGAGAGGACGTGGTCGATTTGTGCCAGCTACATGCACAAGTGAAACACCTTCCTCAGGTGCGAGTAGCCGACAGAACCTTCAACGTTATATGTTAGGCCCGAATGCCGCTCAACGAATGGTGAGGCCAGAACAAGTACAGGCGGTAGTAGATTGGGTGGCTGCAGTTCCTTCACATTGTCTCCCTGCCGTTCCCTTGATGAAAGCTCAGAGTTGGCACCTGAACCCCATGGCCATCTGTCTTTCACCTTAGCCCCTTGTAAATTAGCCAAGCTGTCTGAGCCCCAAGTCATGCAAGAGACTCTTATGCTTTTTGATGGCTCTCCTGGTGTGCTTTCTGTGGGCCATTCACATAGCCCTGCCCCAGAAGTGGAAGACAATGAGTGCACCGATGCCCAACCACTTCTGTTGCAGGATGAGGACATGGAAACACCAGCGCAGCAGGTCTCTGATGATGACGAAACACAGGTGCCAACTGCTGCAGCTTTCCTCAGTGTGCAGACTGACAAGGAGGGCAGTGGTGAAGGGTGGGTGGAAGATGATGTGGAGGAGGATGATGAGGTCCTAGACCCCACATGGAATGAGGGTCATGCGAGTGACGTGTGCAGTTTGGAGGAAGAGGTGGTGGTCGCACAGAGGCACCAGACAAGCAAAAGAGGAATGAGGTTGCAAAAACGGATTGAGCGTCCCTTAGACAGTAGGCCTGTTACTACCCACCGCAACCAGGGACCTAGCACACCAAAGGCAGCTCAAAGGTGTTCCCCTGCGTGACAGTTCTTTAGACAATGTGCTGACGACAAGACACGAGAGGTTTGCAAGCTGTGCAATGATAACCTGAGCCGAGGCATAAATGTTCCACAACAAATTGACCACAACCTGCATGATCAGGCATCTAAATTCAAGGCACAAGCTGCATTGGAATAATTACCTCAAAATCCAAGAAAGGTCTCGGCCTCCTCCTGCTTCCTCTTCTGCTGCTGCCTCGGCCTCTTCCTCCACCTCTACAGTGACAGTGTCACCTGCCACCCAGCAAACAGAGCATGTAACAGCAATGCCACTATGTCCGCCACTGTCCCCAAGCATTTCCACACGGTGCCATGGAAGCTTACAGCTCTCCATCTCACAAACACTGGAGAGAAAGGGAAGTACCCCCCTACCCACCCGTGATCCCTGGCCCCGAATGCCATCATTTCAAAATTCCTGGCCTTTGAAATGCTGTCATTCCGTCTGGTGGACACGGACAGTTTTAAAAACCTGATGGCGGTGGCTGCCCCACAGTATGTGGTTCCCATCCGCCACTACTTTTCCAGGGGAGCCATCCCTACCCTGCACAAACAAGTCGGGGACAAGATCAAGTGTGCACTGAGCAATGCCATCTGTGGCAAGGTCCACATAAAGACTGATACATGGACCAGTAAGCATGGGCAGGGATGCAATATCTCGCTAACTGCACACTGGGCAAATGTAGTGGCGGGTGGGCCTGAGGCGGCTAGCCATTTGGCGCATGTCCTTCCACCACCCAGGATTGCAGGGCATTTCTCTTTGCCTCCTGTTGCCTCCTCCTCCTACTGCGCTTCCTCCTCCTCTACCACCTCCTCATCAGCTCAGCGTAACACCTTCACCACCAACTTAAGAACATCCAGGGGGAAAAGACAGTAGGCTGTTTTAAAACTGATATGTTTGGGGGATAAACCCCACACTGCACAGGATCTGTGGACGGGCATTGAACAACAGTCCGATGAGTGGTTGTTGCCACTGAGCCTCAAGCCCGGCCTGGTGGTGTGCGACAATGGCTGAAATCTCGTAGCGGCTCTGGGCCTAGCCGGTCTGATGCACATCCCTTGCCTGGCGCATGTGCTGAATTTGGTGGTATTGAAATCTCTAAAAAAAATACCCGGATATGTCAGAGCTGCTGCATAAAGTGTGGGCCGCCTGTGCGCACTTTCGGCATTCTCACCCTGCTGCTGCTCGCTTGTCTGCGCTGCAGCGGAACTTCGGCCTTCCCGCTCACCGCCTCCTATGCGACGTGCCCACAAGGTGGAACTCCATCTTGCACATGCTGGAGAGATTGTGCGAGCAGCAGCAGGAAATAGTGGAGTTTCAGCTGCAGCACGCATGGGTCAGTCGCTCTGCGGAACAGCACCACTTCACCACCAATGAGTGGGCCTCCATGCGAGACCTGTGTACCGTATTGCAGTGTTTCGAGTACTCCACCAACATGGCCAGTGCCGATGACGCTGTTCTCAGTGTTACTATCCCACTTCTATGTCTCCTTGAAAAAACACTTCGGGCCATGATGGAAGAGGATGTGGCATAGGAGGATGAGGAGTAGGAGGAGGAAGATAATTTCCACTGTTATCAAGCCAGTCATTCACAGGTGGCTCGGAGGGTGGGTTCCTGCACCAGCATAGGCCAGGTCAAAAATATTCAAGCCAGAGCCCAGTTCTGGAGGATGAGGAGGACGAGGAAGATCATCATGAGGAGGAGGAGGAACCGCAGCAGGGTGGCACCCAACGCAACTCGTGGGCATCACTGGAGTGTGGCTGGGGGATACACCTCCCACAGAGGACAGCTTGTCTTTGCCTCTGGGCAGCCTGGCACACATGGCCGACTACATGCTGCAGTGCCTGTGCCACGACAGCTGAGTTGCCCACATTGTAACTTGTTCTGATTACTGGGTGGCCACCCTGCTGGATCCCCATTACAAGGACAACGTGTCGTCCTTAATTCCCTCACTGGAGCGTGAGAGGAAGAAGTGCTGCTGAGGGCATTCCCAAATGACACCGGGGGCTCAGTGGAAGCACAAGGCAAAGGCAGAGGAGGAGGAGGAAGAGGCCACCAACGCAGCTGTGCCACCGCCAGCACCTCAGAAGGCAGGGTTAGCATGGCCGATATGTGGCAAAGCTTTGTCAGCAGCCCGCCACAACAAACAGCACCACCAACTGATAGGCAAGGTCTTAGCAGGAGGCAGCATTTCAGCAACATGGTGGAACAGTATGTGTGCACACGCCTACACGTACTGACTGATGGGTCTGCCCCATTCAACTTCTGGGTCTCCAAATTGGGCACATGGCCTGAGCTTGCCCTTTATGCCTTGGAGGTGCTGGCCTGCCCTGCAGCCAGTGTATTGTCTGAACGTGTGTTTAGCATGGCAGGGGGCGTTATCACAGACAAGTGCAGCCGCCTGTCCACAGCCAACGTGGACAAGCTAACCTTTATTAAAATTAACCAGGCATGGATCGCACAAGATGTGTCTGTACCTTGTGCAGAATAGACATTTAGCCCAGCCTCACACAGCCATTGGTATACTTGTTTTTTTGAATATGCCTCAATATTTTGGAGGCTACCCCAATTAGAAAAAAAAAACAAACAAACAACAAAAAGTGGCTACCTCCTCCACCACCGCCACTTCCACCTACACTGCCATGGTCACGGCCTAGTCAACCTCTAGGCTCCTACTCCACATCCACCCCCTTCCCATTTTAATTTTTTTATTTGATTTTAAGTTATTTTCCCTATCCCCATTTTTTTGTAGGGCACTTGTCCTACTCTTACCCCCATTTTACTTCCTTTTGCAGCCCTCTAGCACTTGCCAGGACTTTTTTACAGCCATTTTTGTGCCAAAAAGTTTGGGTCCCCATTGACTCCAATGTGGTTTTGGGTCCGGGGTCAAGTTCGGGTAACGTTCGGTACTGAACTCAAACTTTTTTGCGAAGTTCGGCCGGACCCGCCGAACCCGAACATCCAGGTGTTCGCTCAACTCTACTTAAAATAACATAAAAAAAAATAAAAATGGAGGAGGAGGTGGATGCGGAGTAGGAGGTTGAGGAGGCGGTGACCGTGGCGGTGTAGGTGGAAGTGGCGGTGGAGGAGGAGGAGGTAGCCAACACTGTTTTTTGTTTGTTTGTTTTTTTTTATATTGGGGTAGTCCCCAAAATATTGAGACATATATAGAAAAAAAAAGATCACTATCTGCAGACAAACCCAGAGATGTTCTAGCACGGGTTTACTTTTTCCATAGAAAATGTACCATGGTTTATTTTTAATGTCTCTCCTGTTACAAATTCCAATAAAGACTTATGTTCTATAAAAAAAAAAAAGAATAAGTTCACTTAAGTATACCAATGGCTGTGTGAGGCCGGTATAAATGTCTATTCTGCTCAAGGTACAGACAAGTCTTGTGGGATCCATGCCTGGTTCATTTTAATAAACATTAGCTTTTCCACGTTGGCTGTGGACAGGCGGCTGCGCTTGTCTGTGATATCTCCCCCTGCCGTGTTAAACACACGTTCATACAATACACTGGCTGTAGGGCAGGCCAGCACCTCCAAGGCATAAAGGGCAAGCTCAGGCCATGTGCCCAATTTGGAGACCCAGAAGTTAAATGGGGCAGACCCATCAGTCAGTATGTGTAGGCGTGTGCACACATACTGTTCCACCATGTTGCTGAAATGCTGCTTCCTGCTAAGACGTTGCCAATCAGCTGGTGGTGCTGTTTGTTGTTGTGTGCTGCTGACAAAGCTTTTCTACATTTTGGCCATGCTAACCCTGACTTTTGAGGTGCTGACGGTGCCACAACTGCGTTGGCGACCTCTTCCTCCTCCTCTGCCTTCGCCTTGTGCTTCCACTGAGCCCCCGGAGTCATTTGGGAATGCCCTCAGCAGTGCGTCTATCAGTGTGCGCTTGTAGTCGCGCATCTTCCGATCACGCTCCAGTGAGGGAATTAAGGATGGCTTGTTGTCCCTGTA
Source organism: Glandirana rugosa (assembly GCA_018402905.1). Taxonomy (NCBI): domain Eukaryota; kingdom Metazoa; phylum Chordata; class Amphibia; order Anura; family Ranidae; genus Glandirana; species Glandirana rugosa. The sequence continues at coordinate 506,060 of BLSH010106835.1, forward strand.
ACGGGGATGCAGCAAGGTGGCCACCCAGTAATCAGCACAAGTTACAATGTGGGCAACTCGGCTGTCATTGAGCAGGCACTGCAGCATGTAGTTGCTCATGTGTGCCAGGCTGCCCAAAGGCAAAGACAAGCTGTCCTCTGTGGGAGGTGCATCATTTGTGTCCTCAGTATCCCTCCAGCCACGCTCCAGTGATACCCATGAGCTGCGTTGGGTGCCACCCTGCTGTGAACACGGTTCCTCCTCCTCATCCTCCAGAACTGTGCCCTGGTGCAGGAACCCACCCTCCAAGCCACTTGTGAATGACTGGCCTGATAACTGTGGAAATGACCCCTCTTCCTCCTCCTCCTCTTTCTCCTGTGCCACATCCTCTTCCATCATCGCCCGAAGTGTTTTTTCAAGCAGACATGGAAGTGGGATAGTAATGCTGAGAACAGCATCATCGGCACTGGCCATGTTGGTGGAGTACTCGAAACACCGCAATATGGTACACAGGTCTCACATGGAGGCCCACTCATTGGTGGTGAAGTGGTGCTGTTCCGCAGAGCGACTGACCCATGCGTGCTGCAGCTGAAACTCCACTATTGCCTGCTGTTGCTCGCGCAGTCTCTCCAGCATGTGCAGGGTGGAGTTCAACCTTGTGCGCATGTCGCATAGGAGGCGGTGAGTGGGAAAGCTGAAAATCCACTGCAGTGCAGACAGGCGAGCAGCAGCAGGGTGAGAATGCCGAAAGCGTGCACAGATGGCCCGCACTTTCTGCAGCAGCTCTGACATTTCCGGGTAGTTTTTTAGAAATTTCTGCACCACCAAATTCAGCACATGCGCCAGGCAAGGGATGTGCGTCAAACCGGCTAGGCCCAGAGCTGCTATGAGATTTCGCCCATTATCGCACACCACCAGGCCATGCTTGAGGCTCAGTGGCAACAACCACTCATCGGTCTGTTGTTCAATGCCCATCCACAGCTCCTGCGTAGTGTGGGGTTTATCCCACAAAAATATCAGTTTTAAAATAGCTTGCTGTCGTTTCCCCCTGGATGTGCTGAAGTTGGTGGTGAAGGTGTTACGCTGACCGGATGAGGAGGTGGTAGAGGAGGAGGAAGCAGAGTAGGAGAATGAGGCAACAGGAGGCAAAGAGAAATGCCCTGCAATCCTCGGTGGTGGAAGGACATGTGCCAAACTGCTATCCGCCTCAGGCCCACCTGCCACTAAATTTGCCCAGTGTGCAGTTAGCGAGATATAGGGTGCCCGTGCTTACTGGTCCACGTATCAGTGGTTATGTGGACCTTGCCACAGATGGCATTGCGCAGTGCACACTTGATCTTGTCCCTGACTTGTTTGTGCAGGGAAGGGGTGGCTCGCCTGGAAAAGTAGTGGCGGCTGGGAACCATGTACTGTGAGACAGCCACCGCCATCAGGTTTTTAAAACTGTCCATGTCCACCAGATGGATTGACAGCATTTCAAAGGCCAGGAATTTTGAAATGCTGGCATATAGGGGCCAGGGATCGTGAGTGGGTAGGGGGGTACTTCCTCTTTCTCTCCAGTGTTTGAGAGATGGACAGCTGTAAGCTTCCATGGGACCGTGTGGAAATGCTTGGGGATGGTGGCGGACATGGTGGCGTTGCTGTCACATCATCTGTTTGCTGGGTGGCAGGTGACACTGGCAATGGAGGAAGAGGCCAAGGCAGCAGCAGAAGAGGAAGCAGGAGGAGCCCGAGACCTTTCTTGGATTTTGAGGTGCTTATTCCACTGCTGCTCGTGCTTTGCATGTAGATGCCTGGTCATGCAGGTTGTGCTCAGGTTTAGAACATTTATGCCTCACCTGTCTTGTCGTCAGCACATTGTCTGTAGAACTGCCATGCCAGGGAACTCCTTTGAGCTGCCTTTGGTGTGCTAGGTCCCTGGGTGCGGTGGGTAGTAGCAGGCGTACTTTCTAGGGGACGGTCGCTCCGCTTTTGCAACCTGCTTCCTCTTTTGCTGTGCGACCACCACCTCTTCCTCCAAACTGCACACGTCACTCGCATGACCTTGATTCCATGTGGGGTCTAGGACCTCATCATCCTCCACATCATCTTCCGTCCACTCTTCACCACTGCCCTCCTTGTCAGTCTGCACACTGTAGAAAGCCGCAGCAGTTTGCACCTGTGTTTCGTCATCATCAGAGACATGCTACGGTGATGTTTCCATGTCTTCATCCTGAAACAGAAGTGGTTGGGCATCAGTGCACTCAATGTCTTCCACTTCTGGGGCAGGGCTGTTTCGATGGCCCATGGAAGGCACACCAGCAGAGTCATCAAAAAGCATAAGAGACTGCTGCATGACTTGGGGCTCAGACTGTTTGGCTGATTTACAAGGGGCTGAGGTGAAAGACAGATGGCCATGGGGTTCAGGTGCCAACTCTGAGCTTTCAGCAAGGGACCGGGGGGAGACAATGTAAAGGAACTGGAGGCATTGTCAGCCACCCAATCTACTATCGCCTGTACTTGTTCTGGCCTCACCATTTGTTGAGCGGCATTCGAGCCTACCATATAACTTTGAAGGTTCTGTCGGCTACTCGCACCTGTTTCACTTGTGCTTGTAGCTGGCACAGATCGACCACGTCCTCTCCTTGCAACGGGAGCTTCACCAACACCACCAGCAGCACCACGTCCCTTTTTTGATGCTCTCCTCATTCTGGACGCAAATGTACTATTTAGCACAAATTTATATTATTTTTTAAACTGACAATGTAGACACACTTTTTAATTTTGTGCAAGAAATGCACAGCAAGGTGCAAATGTATTATGTAGCACTATTTTTTTTTTAAACCAGCAGTGTCGGCGCACTTTTTAATTTTGTGCAAGAAATGCACAGCAAGGTGCAATTGTACTATGTAGCACTATTTAATATTCTTTTTTTTTTAAACCAGCAATGTAGACGCACTTTTTATTTTTGTGTAAGAAATGCACCACTGGCAGCAAATGTAGTATTTAGAATATTTTTTTTTAAACCAGCAATTTAGACGCACTTTTTATTTTTGTGCAAGAAACGCACCGCTGGCCGCAAATGTAGTATTTTGAATATTCTTTTTCTTTAAACCAGCAATGTAGACACACTTTTTAATTTTGTGCAAGAAATGCCCCGCTGGCCGCAAATGTAATATTTTGCACAAAAAAAAAAATGTTTTAATTTTTCTAACTGCAATGTAAAAGCAGTATTTAAATATGCCAAAATGTTGCCATTGCACTAACAGAACACAATTAAAGTATTGTCCCTGACACACAAGCAGTTGCAAGTGCACTGCACTTGCAAAAATGGCTGCAAACGTCCACCTAGCAAACAGAAAAATTGCTTAGGTTTTATATGAGACCCTTTGCTTAGCAAACTCTAATGTACTCCAGCAAACAAAAATCTCCTCTAGCACCCACCCACCAATAAATCGCTGTTTTTAACAGATTTTCTAAAGCTAATCTGTCCCTCACAGCAGCAGCAGCATCCACTCCCTACACTAGTATGAGATGATGTGACATGCAGCACTACGTGACTCCAGCTTATATAGAGGCTGGGTCACATGATGCACTGGCCAATCACAGCCATGCCATTAGTAGGCATGGCTGTGATGGCTTCTAAGGGCAAACAAGTGAAACACCTGCTGATTGGCTGCCCTGCAGCTATTCAAAAGGCACAAAAAATACCCGAACACAGACTTTTTCTCAAATGTCCGGGTTCGGGACACTGACACCCTAATGTCCAGTACGAACCCAAACTTTACAGTTCGGGTTGGCTCGACTCTAGACTTGTGCATGGCTGAAAAATTTGTTCATTTTCATTTTTTCATTTCTTCAGAGATTCGAAGAATTCGGAAATTCATGGTAATTTGGCAATTGCAGTAATTCGGCGATTGCAGTAATTTGGAAATTTGCGGTAATTTGGAAATTTGCGGTAATTCGGCAATTGCGGTAATTGTGGTTATTCGAAAGCTTGCAGTAATTCGGCAATTGCAGAAATTTGTGATAGTTTGGCAATTGCGGTAATTTGGAAATTCACGGTAATTCGGCAATTGCGATAATTAGCTGTAATTTGGTAATTCAGAAATCCAAAAATTTGAAAATAACAAAGAACATTTGAAATAATAACTAACTAATAAATAACTATTAAATTATAGGTATTGGAATTTCCTTGAAAATATGTCTGTCAGTGATAAATTTCATATTTAAGTTCACGATCAACAACATTTTCAAGGAAATTCCAATACCTATAATTTTATGGTTATTTATTATTATTTCAAATGTTCTTTCTTATTTCTGAATTTCGAAATTCGGAAATAAGAAAGAACATTTGAAATAATAATAAATAACTATTAAATTATAGGTATTGGAATTTCCTTTGGCTGATAAATTATAAATTGATAAGTGATAAATGTCATATTTAAGTTCACTAACAGCCATATTTTCAAGGAAATTCCAATACCTATAATTTAATAGTTATTTATTAGTTAGTTATTGTTTTAAATGTTTTTTGCTATTTTTGAATTTTCGGATTTCCGAATTCTCAAATTTCGGATTTTCGGCAGTTCCAATTGCCCAATTTCCGAATTACGGCAATTACCGCAACTGACAAATTAAGGTGAATATCCGAATTATTGCAATTGCCAAATTACCGTGAATTACCGCAATTGCCGAATTACCGTAAATTTCCAATTTTCGAATCGGAAAAACCAAAATTCAGAAAAATTCGGAATTCATCCGAATAGCAGAATTTTGCAAAATTCGATTAAAATGACATTTGGAACGAAACGAATTGCACAAGCCTAGTGTGCAGCTAATTCTTTCTATTTGGTCTACATGTTCACGGTTGCGAGCCAGAGCTAGCAGCCCTTCCTTTCTGGTGGATTATCATACTCACCTGAAGCAGTGATTTGTCTCATTGTTCCTGAGCTGGAGCATGCTGATAAAATAGAAAACAAAACATGAAAAATCTCTTCATTGGAGCCACAGACAGCAATAAAAGCCTGACAAAGGTTAATTTTGTACTTTTAGGCACCCGCATATTAAATTGCATTTTTTAAAATGTCAATGAAACACTTTTCATGTTTTTTAATCCTGAAGCCCCTTTTAAGCTACTTCCTGTCTACATGTATGTACCAAGGTGGCATCATGTGTATTAAAATGGACATTTAAAGTAGAAGTATAGGTAAAACTTATTTTTTTAATTTTGGATAGAGCAAAGGAGGGTTATAATAACCCCTGTCAGATTTTTTTTTTCGCCATCTGTGTCCCATTGTGGAGATTTTCCTTCACTCCTTTTCCCATAGTCAAACAGGGAGTGAGAGGAAATCCCTGCAAATTAAGGGAATTCCTTGGGGACCCCCAGGTCACCAGAACTAGTGTCCACATTGGAAGATTTCCCCTCTAATACTTTTCTAGGGACAACCCAAAATTTGGGATTTTCTTTTACTTCCACTTTCAATAATAATGGTAAACAGGATAAATAGAAATAATGCACATACAGCAATAAAAAATAACAAGTGGGGGGGCGTGGTCAGGCGCGAGTGGCGGCGGACGTCTCTGAGAGAGCTCCAGGATCACTTCAACACAATCTGGAGGAATCCTCACAATCCATGGACCAGTGAGAGTTCTATCCTACCCAGCCCTGACTCACATTGCCCCTGCTATACCCCAAATGAAAATGGGGCGACGGGACCACTATCTTCGGTGCCGGCCTAGTCCACAAGAGTGTCCTCCGGCTGCGGCCTGCCGGCCCAATATTACTATACCCGCACCCATCCTGCCCATCTGGCCAAAGAAAGCCTGATTACCTGGCCATAACACCGGGGACATGAAGTGCACCCTACGAAAGCTCCCAAATGAGCCTGTAAGCACTCAGAACGGCCACATCCACTACACAAGCCTGAGGCTTTGCTACGGCCTGCCTGGCCACCATCTTGCTGCTCCAACAGCTTCTTTCTAAAGCTCCCAGGGGCCCAGAAACAAGCGACTAAAAGGTTCTTAGCGACCCTTACCACACTAGCCACAACTAAGGGCTATAAAAATCCTAAACCAGCCACCACATCTCACCAGAAGCACTGCAGATGGCGGCCATTTTGATACACCAAAACTCCATCTGGAGACTCCTCCATTCCATACAAGTTACCACACAGTCCCTGCTTCAGTGCAAAACTCCTATATTGGAGCAATGAACACTTAATGCCTTGGCTCTACACTGCTCGGAGATCTCACAGGGTTAACACCAATTCAGTGTAATTACTTTACTACACAGTCTACCTAAACGGTCTGTGGTGACCACAAACAATGTCGGCGGCATCTCGCAAACGGAAAGAATATCGCCCACCAAAGAAGCTCACAGATTTCTTCTCTCCACCCCAGAAAACCGGATCTCAAAATGAAACATGCGGCCCTGCGTCAGACGGATCCTACACGGATCTCACGGATGCAGATGACGCAGACCTCCTTAACTGTCAAGATGCACCACAGTGTCACCCTCTATCCCCAGCTTCCTCAACCAGCAGCAGCCCAGCTAAATCCAGAATGGGCCTGGAAGCTGAATGCCAGGACAGTGAACCAGGCAATTGACATGATCCTACCTTAACACACACAGCTCATCCGTCTCCAATTGCGGATATTCCTACAAATGGACAACCAGTCCTTGACACCACCTTAAAAGAAATGCTCCTGTCAATGCGCAATGATATTCTAACTATGTTCCATGAATTCTCTACGGAAATGCAGTTCATAGGCAGGAAAGTGCACCACATCGAAAACCAAATAGGCACAATGACTGAAACAGTAAATGATCTAGTGGATGCCCACGAACACACCCGCGACGAACAACAATGAATGAAAGCCATACTAGCTGACCTTGAAGACAGGTCCCGTTGCAACAATGTTAAGCTGAGAGGCATTCCTGAAAGCGTCCTCCCCAATGACCTCAATCTTCCCAATCTCACACCCTTAGAGGTCGTCATTGACCGCCTACCCAAACCTCCCCATCTTCCTGAATGAGTTTAACGAGATGTGCTAATGAAAGTACACTTTTTTCATACCAAAGACCAGTTCCTGGCAAAAGCGAGAAACCTAGGACAATTCCCAGCACCATATGCCAGGATTCAACTGTACGCAGACCTCTCGCAGTATACCCGCCAACTGAGGAGGCAACTAAGTACCATCACCAAAGCCCTCAATAACCATACAATACCCTACTAATGGGGCTTTCCCACAAAACTAATGGTAACCAAGAATGGAATCATATACCACATCTCAACTGTTGAAGATTTGATCAAAGCACTCCAAACAGCCACACACAACCAAAGAGGCAACAAGTCCACGGCCTCATCCTCTGCGAGATATCTTAAACACTCTAATCGTCCTCCAACTAGACGTTAACATTACTCATTTCAACATCAGTTATACTTTACGACTTGGTATTCAGCCTGCTTTTGCATTTTCTACGAACTCTACCCCCCAAAACTATTGGCAGTTTGTTGTTATGAATGCTGCTGAACCCTACTTGCTATCCCCCCTCTCTGCGCTCAAGTTGATTTATTGACTTTGCATAACTGAAAAAGCCAATACATTGTCTATGATAGTACTTATACTTCAGACTAACACTTTTTACTTCAAATACCAAGACAGCCTTTATCCAGACCACTGAAGTGTCCGATCATCCCACCCAAGGACGCTACCATCCAAAACCGGAAAGCTACCTTCCCACTTCAACCTGCACCCATCTACATCTGCCAAGAAGAGTTGCCACTGTAAGTAACTTCTATATGCACTCCTCATACCACCTCACTACTACCCATAATGCCGAAAATTCTTTCCTTAAAGGGGCTGAATCACCCTGCCAAAAGGTCATCCTTATGGCGCACAGCCAATGACTCCAACAGTAAAATTATTTGCGTACAAGAAGCGCATTTCAAAGCTGGAGAAAAACCAAAAGTCACCAACAAACCCTTCCCCCACATTTACAAAGCCTCTGGACCCTGCAAGAAAAACGGTGTCCATATAGCACTAAAAGACACACTATCGGTAACCCTGCACAACTTATTAGCGGACCCAGATGGCAGATTCCTGGCTATAGACTGCACTCTAAATAACTCCAGATACACCATTGTGAACATTTACGCCCCCAAAACCAGACAAATCAGATTTACAACAAACTCAAGAAAAAAATCAACAAATTTCAGTCAGGCCACCTTATTATGTGTGGCGATTTCAACATGGTCCCAGACAGCCAAATTGATACCTTTTCAAATGCAACCAGACTACCTTCCCCTATGGGAACTTTTATAAGGAACAACAATCTATTTGATGTTTGAAGATGCCACCATAACATGGAATGTGATTACACTTTCTTTTCCCATCCACACAATACATATACTCGTATTGACTATTTCACCAGACTAGTTGACCCTTCTCATCCATCAAGATCAATCTGGGTTTACGAAGGGCCAACAAACATATGATGCCACTCGTAGAATGATTAACATTATCCACTACGCTGAGACCACCAGAAAGCCTTCTCTGCTCCTATCTCTGGATGCAGAGAAGGCATTTGATAGAGTACACTGGGGCTATCTTAGTGCAGCCTTAACTAAGTTCAGCCTTCAGGGCCACATTTTCTCAGCAATTATGGCCTTGTACTCATCACCCTCGGCACAAGTCTACTCCTCAGAAATGATCTCTAAACCATTCAGCATCAGCAATGGAACTAGACAGGGCTGCCCTCTATCCCTGCTCATATTTCATTTGGAAATGGAACCCCTAGCAGAACACATCAGATCAAATGATAGAATCTCAGGTTTCCGCATTGGCAACAAAGAACATAAAGTGAACCTATTCACGGACAACGTGATTTTAATGCACACCAACCCCCATTCTTCCCTGGCTTCGTTTAACATGTACTTCACAGCTTCAGCAATGTACCATATTATAGAGTGAATGACGCGAAGTCCTTTATACTTGATTTGGGCATGGATGGTGTGACCAGCAATTTACTGCCCTATATATACTCTTACACATGGGCGGACACAGGTATTACTTACTTAGGCATTGTGCTCACCAAATCAATGAAATCACTTTTTAACCACAACTACACAGCAGCCAAAACGATGCTCACACAAGAAACCACAAAATTATCCAAGTTCGAATTTTCATGGTCAGGCCACCTTGCTGCCTTTAAAATGATGATCTTACCCAGATTATTGTACTTGCTTTGCACGCTACTTATACCACTTACAAAAGTTTACATCAAATCCCTCCAATCTATTCTCCACCACTACATCTGGCAGGGTGAAAAAACCTAAATGCAGCCATCTACGATTGATAAAACATAGACTGGCAGGAGGTACTGGACACGTTGATATACAAGACTACTACCTGGCTTCCATTCTCTCACAAATGAAAGACTGGATGCCACTGAGACCGACTACACTATGGAGGGACATCGAAAATGTAATGATTCCTGGATACAATCTTGGAGATTGGCTCTTCAGCACAGTTGTAAAACCACCCCCTACCAAACTCTACTCTCCCACTATACAGGCATCTATCAAAGCATGGAACATTGGCCACCACTACAAATGGAAAAGCTTGCTCACAAAACCTATCCCAATTTCCATGCAAGCACTACATCTACTGTCCCCTGACATGATCATCCATGCTTGGATGACAGAATTTTCCCAAACCACCAAAGACCTCAGACCACTGATGCACAAAACGTTCCAACAAATCCAATTCTCAACCAAAGCCCCTGACAAGGACTTTTTCCCATTCCATAGAATACAAAAATGTCTAGCCTCCTACTCTACTATGGAAAGCTCTATGCCCATTGAAATATGGAATTACGTCTTCTCTAACCACACTAAACACAAAGGAACTTCCCTAATCTATATCACTCTGCAAGAAAAGAAATATTTTGAAAAATCTAAACCGTTTAAAGAGTGGGAAACCCATTTACAAATGGTATTTACAGAAGTCCAATGGCAGTCAGCGCTCAAATCCATTTATAAAACTACATGCTGCACAGCTCTTTGGGAGGTCACTCAAAAACTTTCAATGAGATGGTACCTGACCCCTCAAAGACTGCACACCATGTACCCAAATTCTTCAGCCGCCTGCTGGAGAGGATGTGGCCACATAGGCACTCTACTCCACATTTTTTGGGCTTGCCCACACCTGTCCAGCAGGTGGTCAGAAATATCTACCTTGATAAGCAAAATCCTAAAGAGCAATGTTACCTTAACACCACATTTAGCAGTCCTGAATCTGACCACTGATTTGATCCTGCCTCATTACAGATTAGTCAACCACTCACATCCTATTGGCATGTAGACTGCTAATAGCTAGGGAATGGAAAACTAACACTATCCCAATGGTCACTGAAGTGATTTCACTGGTTCAAACCCACTACTCCTACGAAACCACAATGGCCTATGGCACTCCTGCACACCACACTCAATACCCTTTGGGATCCTTGGAAAATGTGGTATAACACACATATTGGCCTACCATGACAGCTCACATTATTTAATGTTATGGCAATGTAAATCTGGCACTCCTTCTCCCTTCTTCTCATCCCTCCCATAGTCTACTTCTTTCCTCTTCTTTTCTTTCCTTTTCTTTCCTTTCTCTTTCCCTCCTTTTAAACAGAGAGACACCTCCTCTGATCCTATATTCTCCTTACTTGTTGAAACCGCTACTATCTACTGCTTTCAAATTAGAATGTTATTATATGCATTACCAGACTCTATGATTCTAACAACTCTTTACCTGAATGTGCTCTGTTCGAGCCGGGGTATGCCCAGAGGCTCTGTTTTGTTACTATTAAGCAAAAATCCAATAAACATAAATCTTAAAAAGAAAAAGACAAGTATTCCAATTCCTCTGCACTCTTTCCAAAACGAACAAAAAAAAAGTTTTGCTTTTAGTTATATTTTAAAGAGGGACGTATATGGTTACTGCTGCAGATGGCCGCTTGATCCTGAGCTCCAGTTGGCCTGTAACATCAGCAGCAACACAGCAACCACAGAAGGGGGAGAACAACAAACTCTGCTCTTGCCCCTGCTTCCTAGAGCTCCAAGCACTATGTCAAAGCATCATAAACCAGCAGAGCTATCACAGAAGCTCAAGAATTTCTACTTGGCAAAGGGATCATAGGAGGCCCAAAATGGCACTGGTCTGTCTTCCTAAGGCTCCCGGTGTCCACACATTACAGCCCACAGACTTCTACAGTCAGGGGACACAAGCACCTTAGCTGAGAGTGAGTTCTCTTTGCCCACCCCCCACCCCAGACACTCACAGCCTGGCCAAAACTAAAGTGAGAAGGGAGAAAGATTTTCTTATAGACACTGATGGGCCCACAATAGACATGCAACATCAATTTTCCATAGAAGCTTTTGCCACTGCTGACCAACCAGTATCAGAACACACTATGAAAAGCATGTTACTCTCACTAAGGCACACTCTCCAGAATGCCTTTTTCAGAGATGCTTTCCACCTTTAATTGCACTGTACAAAGCCTCTCTAAGAAACATCACCACATCAAATCTAAAATGTGAGATCTATATGTGCTGCACAGTGATCTAGTAGATACATATACTGATCACGATACTGAGATACAGTGGCTGAAAACGAAACTCACTGATATGAAAGATTGCTCCAGGCTATACAATATTACATTTAGAAACATACCTGAATCTGTTTCTCTGTTTGATCTAACAGCCTTTATCCAACAGCTTATGAAGGTGCTTACAGTATACCCTGTTTAACCAGTTCCACACCGCCCACCGTCTATTTACGGCGGCAGTGTGGACGCTGGGCGCGAATCGCCATAAAAAAGCGGCGATCTGCGAGTGGCCTGAGGAGTGTGCCCGCGGCTCAAGGGGACCCGATGTCCGCCGGCGAACCGCGATGAGCGGCCACAGGCAATGACCGGGGAACCGCCAATGTAAACACGGCGGTTCCCCACTCTGTTAGTGGGGGCATGGGAGATCTACTGATCCCTGTCACTGGGATCAGTTAGATCTCTCATGCCCATGGTAGCCCAAAAAAATTTGGGTTTTTTTGCGAAATGGTCGCTCTTCTTTTGTTTATAGCGATGATCAGAAATGTCGCAGAGGGGATCAAATACCACCAAAAGAAAGCTATATTCATGGGAAAAGAAGGACACAGATTTAGTTTGGGTACAATGTCACACGACTGCGCAATTGTCAGTTAAAGCGAAGCAGTGCCGAATCGCAAAAAGTGCTCTGGTCCTAACCTGGGAAATTCTTCCGGGGCTGAAGTGGTTAAGCAATTTGGAACGATGCATTGATAGAGCTCATAGGATCCAGTTCCTACTATATATTGCTCCCAGGGATGTCCTAGCTCGCTTACACATTTTTCACATTAAAGACTGCATTATGGCTGCTGCTAGACAAAATCCAGTCTTACCAGACACATTTGCAGGAATATCCCTATATGTGGATTTGTCCAACTGACTTATCTGAACAGAAAAAAGCCTACACTACTGACCAAAGTTCTGTGGAACAACAAGATTGCTTACAAACAAGGCTTCCCTATGAAACTCCTTGAGACAGGGCAGGGCAAAATTGTCCCCATCCATAGCCTGTCCTATTCAAGAAATGGGAGCTTTTTCAACAGATGTCCAAATCTTATTTAGCAACAACCAGGGCATTTGAATGAATTAAACTTTCACAGTAACACCTTTCTTTACAATTGTCTCTTTCCTCCTACTACTAAATTTTATACTCAGACCTACCTGAAGGAGCTCATGATTGTCACTGTTTCTATATTACCTGTTAAGCATTTATTGCCCAAACATCCAGCCCCC
>BLSH010106835.1:519138-542421 GCA_018402905.1 Glandirana rugosa
ATAATTCAGAGAAATCGTAACTAGTTCTAGCACCAGTATAATATTTACCCATATCTACGATTTATAACCCAATTCTTGGTATTCACTATTTTTTCCTTCTTTTTGTTGTTTTTTGTTGCTATTTCTTTTTTCAGTCACATCCATTACAGGAACCAGTTCTTCTTATTTGCTCAAGTTTGTCTACTAATAATTTTCCTTGCATTAACCTTCGTACCAGCCTCCTGCAACCATCCTCCCTGATCCTACTGCAGGTGGACTCTATGATTGTGAGGAAGACTGCCCTGTCCACCACATGCTCAACTGCTGGAGATATCTGCTTCCTTTTTTATCACTTATGGTTCTTAACCCAATATTTAGCATCTATACCCATTTATAATATGACCACGATCTTGATCAATGCTAAAGAGACTTAATAGCCCTTATAAGTGCACAACCTTAAAAAAGGAAGCCCAGGCAGGCAGGCACTCTAGGGAGCTCCAAAGTGCTCCAAACGCAAGGTGCAAGGTGCCAAACCCCTCATGTGGCCCCACTCACCAGAAACAATGGACTCCCAGCTTTTCAGTCTGGGGTCAAGCAAGCCAAATTCTGGTGATGATAGATCCTGGCTGGAATACTCTGGTTAGATGGAGGTAGGTGGCGTAAAACAAAATATCCAGAAAAGCCCACTCCGATGCGCTCAGAAAAACATGTTTCGCTCCTCCCACAGGGTGTCATCATGGACTGTCCATGTTGATGCTCTGTGGGAGGAGCAAAACACATTGACGCCATATCCAGTCTATTGCAAACACTAACGTCACTTCCGCCCGCGGTGGGGTGCACGCCGGCAGGCATTGTATTGGATGCTACACAATTTCTTATCTTGTTACACTGTAAGTAGATTTTTGTCTGGCACAATAAATTAGCTTTTAACAGTATCACACTATGAGCCTCTCTCTGTTTTTCTGAGCGCATCGGAGAGTGGGCTTTCTGGATACTTTGTTTTACTCCACCTTGCACCGTTAAGCGCTTGGAGCACTTTGCAGCACTTCTGCACTTTTTAAAGCACTGAAGTCCCTTTGTTTGGATGAATGTATCTGGCCACTTCGTGATATTTATTTCAACTGTGTTTTTGGCACTTTTTGGCACTTAGAGACACTTTATATTATGTGTTTATTTCACTTATTATTGGACATTTTTTCACATGTGTTTTATTAACTTTCATATGTGTGTTTAGAGGGGTTGGCGCTGATTTACTTGGTCTTTGTCATTTTGTTATCGGGATATTAGTGTCCTGTGTGCAGCAGCCCCCCTCCTCACAAGGTATATTCATTTACATAAACGTAATTTTTTTTTGTAATGAGGCTCTAGGGAGCTGTCCTTCTGGTCGAAGAATCTCATTTCTCATCTTTTAAATGTCTACAATTTAATTTTAAGCAATTCCTTCAATTGCAAATGGCCCAAAAAAGAAATACAGTGTTCTGATTGCAATTAGTGAGTCTATCACTTTTAAACATATCAAAGAAATCTCTGACCCTCGGGGAAGATATTTTATTGTAGTTTGTGCTCCCTATACCTTAGTAATGGTCTATGCCCCGAACACCAACAAACTCTGATTTCTAACCACATTAACTAAAATTGTTCAATACATCCATCAATGACAGTTTGTAATAGGCGGGCGTTTCAATACAGTCTAAATGCATCCCGTAAAGTCTTCCTATACCAGGGATATGCAATTAGTGGACCTCCAGCTGTTGCAAAACTACAAATCCCATCATGCCTCTGCCTCTGGGTGTTATGCTTGCGGCTGTAAGAGTCTTGGTATCCTCATGGGATTTGTAGTTCTGCAACATCTGGAGGTCCGCTAATTGCATATCCCTGTCATATACCATAAAAGCCTTATCCCAATCTCTAGGCAAATTTCTGCACAGAAATAAGCTATATGATGTTTGGCATTGCCACCACAGAAAGGAAAGGGACTATGTATTCTTCTTCTTCCACATGCCTCTTATTCCAGGATAGGCCACTGTATATTTTAACAGATAAATGGTTGCTACAAAATATCTTCGAATCAGGATGTGGTATGATCACATGGTCCGACCATGCACCTATTATGATCAAAATTGAGGATACCCACCACAATTCATCACATAATATATGGAGGCTTAACACTTCTTATTTAACATGTAGCCATGTGCTCCCTTAAGAGTGGCTGAAAGTTGTGGTCTACCCGCCTGCTGCCCTCAATCAAACGTATTCCACGCAACCAAAGTACTTTGTTTTTGTTGTTTTATTTATGGGTTTGAACTTGGATAGGGATTAGGGATGACTATGGGATGCACAGCAATTGAACATAAGACATACTATATACACCTCCGGTATAAACACTTCTCCTCCAGCACACTACTTGCTGAACGTTACATGTCTCCTGTACTTCTCTCCAGTACACTACTTGCTGACCATTACACCTGTCCTCCTGGTCTGAAGGGAAATTTAGCAGACCTCTACAATACTACTTCACCCCTGCTAGCACATGGTGAGGCCTGCTGCAGCCACTGGCAAGACCTCAGAACTACCCTTTGTGGGTGAGAGCTGTAGGTTTCTCTCACTGAAACCACATAGCCTCTCTTGTGTAGCAAAGTACGTTGATGCTAGCTGGGCCTTTGGATGAAATACTAATCCCAGCCCATCCTTCAGACCCATCTGGTCTGTTTTGCGGTCTAATGGCTTTCCTTCCCCTTGGTTGGTTCCTCCTGGCTTCCACAGACTGCTCTCTCTCTCTCCCAGACTGTCCCAGCCATCTCCTCCAACTCCCAGGGGCCACCACTCACAGAATTATTGGTGGATTCCTTTAAAGCATCTCCTTCCATGTAGACCTCAGCCACTCTCCTGCTTCTCCTGTGCCACTCTAAGAGCCGACTCCCGCTCCTGGCTGCACCCAAGCCCCAGGCCTCAGGTTCACCCCCCCAGAAGGGGGGATCCCCTCCCGGGCGAGGCCTTGTCCGCAGCTCCTGACTACATCCTTACTCTTCCTCCCAAACTCTTCTGACACCTGCTGGCAGATGGCTCTATTTAAGGAGGCCTGCCAATCCAGCCACTGGATTGGTCAGAGTGCCTTGTCATCAGGAAGTGACACCTCCTCCTCCACCCCCCTTTCCAGAACTTTTCAAGCTCAAGGAGGAGGAATCTCCAAGGGGTGTTCCTTCCCTCTATCTCCAGCCCCTCCCTGAGCTACTCCCCTAGCCCAGATCAAAACATTCAGGCCTGCACCTACAGTCAGGCCTGACTAGATTTTTCCTTTCCTATCAAAAATCTACAAAAGTAAAGCACCTATACTATGGGGGCGCTACACTCACAGAATCAATGGGAGGGGAAAAGGGAACAAACTTGGATGGGGAACTGTACAAATAAATTAAGTACAAAAATATACCAACACCATCTCTGTAAATTATTTACACTACAGTATAATACATTCCTAGCTACACATCCCTGCAGCTAACCAGACATGTACATCCTTTAGATTCCTGGACCAAATCATTTCTCCCTGAAGAAAAATATTTTGTCCACATAATTTGTAGAAGCAGTTAATTGACTTGACTCTCGATGGATGAGGATGACTAGCCAGTCCATCCTTGGATTTCTAAGAGAAGAGAGAACAACTAACTAAAACTATCTACTAATAACAAAGTCTACTGAGAGGTGGATATATACCTTCAGTAGAGCAACATTTAAAGACAGAAAACTTTTCTTTTTCTTTCACCTGCCTGCTCTGTCAGTGAGGGGTTATGATCCCACTGCAGGAGCAGAAACAAAGAAAGTTTATGCAGGAGTTCTTCTTTAAGGTTCCTGATGGGAACAGTCCTTAACCACTTGCCGACCGCCGATCGGCATCTGACGGCGACAAAGTGGTTCGTTATCGCAAAACACCGTCATACGACGGCGGCTGCGATAACGCGCACTGTGAGCGCGCGCGCGCCGCCGGAGGCGCGCCCGCACGCTCACTGTATCCGGGGGGGTCCAGGGAGCGGGTGCGGCGGCTTCGATTGCCGCCGGCTACCCGCGATGGCCCCCCCGGAGCGAATGAGCGGGGGTCCGTGTATGTAAACACGGACCTCCGCTCTGTGTGAGGGGGAAGGGAAGTGATCACAGCCTTCTCGTACATGAAGGCTGTGATAACTTCCTTTCCCCAGATAGGCAGTCCCCAATACAGTTAGAACACGCCCAGGGAACATAGTTAACCCTTAGCGCGCCCCCTGCAGGTTAACCCCTTCACTGCCAATGGCATTTACACAGTAATCAGTGCATTTTTATAGCACTGATCGCTGTATAAATGCCAATGGTCCCAAAAAAGTGTCAAAACATTCCGACATGTCCGCCCCAATATCGCAGTACCGCAAAAAATCGCAGATCGCCGCCATTTTTAGTAAAAAATAAAAAAAAAATAAAAACCCCAGAAATGAATTCTCACCATCCGTAAACGCGACCACTTTTGCGCAAACCAATCAATAAACGCTGATTGCGATTTTTTTTATCGCAAATATGAGGAAGAATATAAATCGGCCAAAAATGATGGAAAAAAATGTTTTTTTATATTTTTTTTTTGGATTTGTATTCTAGCAAAAAGTAAGAAATTTGGGTTTTTTTGCAAAATTGTCGCTCTTCTTTTGTTTATAGCGGCGATCAGAAATGACGCAGAGGTGATCAAATACCACCAAAAGAAAGCTCTATTTGTGGGAAAAAAAGGACGCAAATTTCGTTTGGGTACAACGTCGCACGACCGCGCAATTTTCAGTTAAAGCGACGCAGTGCCGAATCGCAAAAAGGGCTCCGGTCCTAAAGCTGGAAATCCTTCCGGGGCTGAAGTGGTTAAAGAGATTGAAAACAGGAACAAAGTTCACCCCAGTGTCCTTGCAGTGAAACAGTCTCCTCCACTGGGCACAGGGTGGCAGGCTAATTTGTCCTGCAATAGTCAGAAACAGAAGGAATCATGCTGCACTATCCATCAGTCTTTGATGGCAGCCTATGTGACACTTTAAATTTCCTCACACATAGTACCGAGGGTCCGGCAACCTTCTTCGGCCCCCTCCTACTGTATCTGTATAGACAAAGTGACGGCCTACCCACTTTCACAATCAGCACTCTGTCTTTGTAGATCGATATCCCAAGTCGCCATTTCTGCTTGATCTCCAAGAATCGGGCCCACAACTCACTTTCTGGCCCTCTCCATGGCTTTGGAACATGTAGGTAATCCCAAACAAGGTCATCCTCCCACTCTGACCAGGAGTCCTCCACAACATCCATTATTTGGGGTGAGACATAAGGAAAGTCCAAGCTCCACTCCAGGGCTACCCTCCACTGTACCTCCCGCTGAAATCTGGAAAATCTTGACAAGTCCCTTGCATTTCCTTTCCCTGGGAGAATCTCAGTTTCAGGTGACCTCAACACCACTTGGTAGTAATTTGGTGTCCTGGTCTGGGTTGTGGATGGTCTTCGATGAAACAACTGATTTACTTGAGTTCCTGCAGGGGGTCTGTATGACATGCTGGGCATTGGCTCTCTCCCTTCCACTTGGGCTCCTGGGGCACTAATCCTTTCAGCTTCCCACTCTGCCTCATTAGAGTTACTTGACCCGGGGGACATCCATTCAGTCTTTCTAAAGACCCAAACTCACACTGCAATCTGGGGGAACCCAACTCTAAGGCCCGCTCCTCACCTTCCTTGTCCAGCTCATCTCAGGAGACTCCTCTCTCTGGCAGCGGCTCCTTCTGGACAGGTATGGCAAGGGCTTGCAAGCTGACCGACACATCAGGGATTTTATGTGGTGCCAGCAGGACAGTACTCACCGGTCCCAGATCCCTGGCAAGTTCATGGGCCTCTGCTGTTTCTTCCCTCTTGTCCTCTATCTTTGCAGGGGAGTCACCATGCTGAAACTCGACCCCTCCTTGGAGTGATTCCTCCATGCTCGCTCCGGCCTTCCAGGACTTCCATAGCTGCAGATGGCACATTCTTGATTGCAGGTCCATGGTGTAGTAGCACGGCTTCTGCAGCACCAATACCAGCCGAGTCAAGGGTTCATTACAATGGCCGCACCGGGCCCGCGCAGTGACCTCCGCCGCTGGGATCCGACAGATCAGGCACAACCGCTTGATCCCTCTGATCACTCCGAGGGCGAGCCCCCCACAAGGCTCCACTCGGACCCTGGTATCCACCAAGGTCCCCTCCAGCTTTTCCAGCAGCCATGCCAGCTAAGGCAACATCTGCTACAGGTGGCAAGTTCTGAAGCTCTTTCAGGGTGTGGCGCTGCCCCCACATTACCAGATGAGCTGGCGCCAAAAGTCCTGATAAGCAGGCCTGCAGCATGTCACGTAGCTGTAACCCCTTGTGATCTGGATGCAAATTTGCAGGCACGCTGACACTGGCAGAATTTGTCCAGACATGTTGGCTTTGCCGGTGGTTGCCGATAGTGACAGTAATTAATAGTAGCCACTGTTTTGCTGGAAAAATCTACTTGTAACACTGTGTCTCCCTTTAACAACAAGAACAGTCTCAGGCACACTTTACTGTGAGCAGGAGTTGGAGCAAATAGTTCAAGATGCCCAGCTTTTGCAGAATGCTGGGCATATTTGTAATCCAGTGGATAATGTCCGGACGTAACATGGCGTAGGACATATTTATAATCCATGGGCGCGATCGCCCAGCGTGGTTGCCAATGGTGATGGCACATGGTACAAAGTCACTGAATTGCAGGATGATGCAAGTGCTCACCCCAGTGCCGGCTGCAGCGACTGGGCAGGCAAGAGCGTCAACTGGCGACTGCTCCCACCGGTTGCCACTGGCAACGGTGCACTTGTAAAGCTTTACTGTTTATCTGGCAAACACACAAATACAAATAATATACAGAGCGCTAACCCAAATAGATAGCAGCAGCTCAAATACTTGGTCTGAGTAAAGAAAGTCTATATGTAACGAGGAGCCGCGCTGAGGATCAGAAAATATAAATGAATGTCTATATTCAATAGACTAAAATCCTGGAAATTATCCCAATGGAAATTATCAAGGTAAGCATAAATCCTAAATGTCCAAATGGGAGGCTTACCCCAAGGCAATTGTCAGAACGCCTGTGTCAAATCTCAGGTGAACTCCCTGGTCACAGATGGTCGGCACTCCCCTCACATCAGGCACGTCAGGCAATCACATAAAGGGATAAAGTGTGTAAAAAAATGCCATATGGTGAAGTATGTAGGAATTAGTTAACCTTAGTGCCCACCACCTACACCGCAACCCTATAAGTGCACATGCCAGGGGACCGGGACCACCACCAGGAGAAATGGAGGCTTACCAACACTATATCAGTGTGTCACTGTGATGAGCACTCCTCCGTGTCCTGTATTCACCGATCTCTGAATCCAGCACTGTTCCGAGTGACGACGTCCTTTTGGATGAAACGTACGTCGGACCGGGCGCGCTGACGTCACCTCCGATACAGCCGGCTGTGTTTTTACCTGTTTGATGCTATGTGAGTAGCTTTTAATCATCTAAATAAACCTTTGCAAAATGGTACTGTACGATGTGGTATTCCCTTCGTTTCATGGTATGCTGATTTCATGACTTCATCTGCCTGAGCGTCTGGCGGTGCTGGATTCAGAGATCGGTGAATACAGGACACGGAGGAGTGCTCATCACAGTGACACACTGATATAGTGTTGGTAAGCCTCCATTTCTCCTGGTGGTGGTCCCGGTCCCCTGGCATGTGCACTTATAGGGTTGCGGTGTAGGTGGTGGGCACTAAGGTTAACTAATTCCTACATACTTCACCATATGGCATTTTTTTACACACTTTATCCCTTTATGTGATTGCCTGACGTGCCTGATGTGAGGGGAGTGCCGACCATCTGTGACCGGGGAGTTCACCTGAGATTTGACACAGGCGTTCTGACAATTGCCTTGGGGTAAGCCTCCCATTTGGACATTTAGGATTTATGCTTACCTTGATAATTTCCATCGGGATAATTTACAGGATTTTAGTCTATTGAATATAGACATTCATTTATATTTTCTGATCCTCAGCACGGCTCCTGCTCCTCGTTACATATAAACACACAAATCCTTGTCCCAAAGTTCAGTCCTTTTTAGCAATAAAACAAATATAGTTCCTGGTTCGGTTCTCTTTCAGTTGCTGGAGGCAACAACTGGCAGTCTTGCAGGTATCCCGGAAAAAGAGCCCCCAAATGTAACCATGTGCTCCCTTAAGAGTGCTGAAAGTTGTGGTCCACCCGCCTGCTGCTCTCAATCGCACGTATTCCACGCAGCCAAAGTCACTGAACAGGCTGGTTCCCATTCTGTCAGTGGGGACACTGGGATCAGTTAGATCTCTTATGCCCAAGGTATCCCAGCCCCCTCACAGCTAGAACACGCCCAGGGAGCACAGTTAAACCCTAGATCTCCCCCTGCAGGTTAACCCCTTCTCTGCCAATGGCATTTATATAGTAATCAGTGGGTATTTACATTTCTGATCACTGTATAAGTGTCATTGGTCCCAAAAAAGTGTCAAAAATGTCTGATATGTCCGCCCCAATATTAAAGTCCCGATAAAAATCGCAAATCCCCACCATTACTAAAAAAATAAAAATGTAAAAACACCAGAAATGAATTCTCATGGTTTGTAAACGCGGCAACTTTTGCGCAAACCAATCGATAAACACTGTTTGTTTATGCAATGCCCATTCTGTACTTTCTAAGGCATCTCTCTGCACTATACTGGTGTATAGCAAATTGACATCTATCGTTACCAATAGATCTCCATCTTCTTCTTTGATATTTTGGAGGTCTACTAATAATTGCCTACTGTCTCTTAGATAGAATTTTCCTTTCTTAGCTAATGTTTGGAGGAATTGATCAAAGTATTGTCCCAGTCTTGAATACAAGGCATCTATTCCGCTCACAATAGGTCTGCCGGGAGGTTTGTCTTGATTTTTATGAATTTTTGGGAGGTAATAGATAATTGGAGTTCTAGGAGCTTTAAGAGATAGGTATTTAGCTTCTTTATTTGTGATAATGCTTTTTTTCTTCCCTTTACTGAGATATTGCTTTAGTTTCTTCTCATATTCTTTTTTCAGATTTCTTTTGAGGATCTTATATGTATCTCTTAATTTTAGAAGGTTGTTCATTTCATCTTCGTAATCCGTCTTGTTCAATATTACCAACCCTCCTCCTTTATCGGCTGGCCTAATAATTACTCCCTTCTTCTTCTCTATTTGTTTTTTACTCTTCCAAATGTTTCCATGTCTTATTTTATCCAACTTTAGTTTCTTGATGTCATCTTCTTCAAAAAAATGGCCGCTACTCGTAACGGAACGCATGTAATCAACCACATTATTTAAAGCCAGGAGTGTACCAAGACGTCCTATGATGAAACGCGTAGGGTGGGGCCACGCGTCACTCGTCACTTCCGGTTTCGGAGCCGTGGAACGTAGGAGACACGGCGGACTTCCTTTGATTCACCTGGAACCTATATGCACGTTTTTCTTCACACAAATGTGAGTGTTTTTCTTATTGATGAAATTAAATTAGTCATACAATATTGCGCAAGATACTGTCTTCTTATTTTTACAGTACAATCTCTGGGAAACGGTGGAGGAGAAAGAAATTGGATCTACATAAGCAAGTACCCCTTAGATGGGGAGCGCTTTCTGGTGAGTGGCTGTGTGATTGGGAGAGCACAGAGCGTAGCATCAAATTCACAGTTTGAAGTGGAAGATCGGATCATGTAGATATCTACATGTCACCTTGGTTTTTGTTCGTTTCTCAGTGGAAACGTTTTGGGAAGCACCTGAGAGTATATTTATACCATCATTAACAAAACATTAATTTTATATTATTATTGAGCACTGAATTTCATACTACCATTGAGCACTGGTTGTCCTCATTTTACTGTGATTTTCAAGGGGAATCAATTTCTTTTTATTTATATTTTTTTGCTATATTTTTTTTTGCTTTATTCATCGCACAACATTGGTGCAGCACCATATAAATATAAGGCCATTTATTTTTTGGTACACACATAAGCACAGGTACACACCAGTCAACCTTCGTTAAGTACACCAACCCCACATGTATATTTATTATTTTTTAAACCCCACCAACAAAAACACCCTCCTGATATACCCTAAGTTGGTGTTCCACATATATGATAAGTAGAAAATAAGTGGTACATTTTTTTTCCACCAGCATCCTGGAAAATAATTACACTTTATGAATGTTATACTAGCAAGTAATAAATAAGCGATTTTTACACCATAGCAGAGCAGCGCCATTACCACCATAATTGACTCCACAAGGGAAAGTGTAAGGACACATCCATTATGGAGGCCCTGACACGCGGCTCGGCCAAGATGGCGGCTGCACATGCTACTTCCACAAATGGATCCCAGGCCCGCAAACAACTGCAGGAATTCCCTGAGCTCCCAGATGATTCTGACAGCGAGACTCTATTCCCCACAGACCAGGGGACCCCACCAGCCCTCCTGCAACAGATAGAACATATGCTACATAAAGCCCTGAGGCAGACTTTCGATCGCATCACCAACAGTCTGACCAAGGAAATAAGGGAGCTTGGATCCCGCACAGCAGCATTGGAGGTGAGAGTAGAAGAGATTGAGAATACTACACAAGACCACATGGTGGAGATTGAAAACCTCAAGGAGGAGAATCTGACTCTACAAACCAGGTTAGAAGACTATGAGAACAGAGCCATGAGATCAAATCTCTGCATTAGGGGCATCCCTGAAACAGTCATAGACTTGCAGTCTACTATAACAGCCCTCTTCCAAGAACTGCAGCCTGCTTTGCCCATAGAATGTCTAGAAATGGACAGAATTCACAGGGCTTTAATGCCCAAAAAGCAAGATGGTCCTCCACACGATATTATCACAAAATTCCATTTTTATCGTACTAAGGAGCAACTCTTAATCCCAGCTCGGGATAAAGAAAACCTGCCCTTTCAAGGCTACAAGTACCAAATCTTTTCAGACTTATCTCCATTGACCATCGCCAAGCGCAGGGAAATTAAAACCCTATCTTCTGGAACTGCAACAACGTCAAATAACCTATCAATGGGGTTTTCCATTCTCCGTTCGGTTCACCTACCAGGGCACCAAACACAGGTGTAGAAGAGCTTCAAAACACCCTGCAAGACCTCCATCTTGTTGACCCCATCGCCAATCCAGGGACTTCGCACCATAGGATGGCTGCGTCCTCACCCACTAAGGCGATCTCTTCCCCGAATAAGCGGGAGGGCTCCCATGTTCATAAAAAAAGCTGCTTAAACCCCACTGAGATGGACCAAGAAGATTCCATGGACTGAGCATGAACCCACTTGACCTGGGTTCTATTACCTTTCTCCTTTTCCCAAGTCTTGTGCTTGGCACTGAACCACCAAGGAGACAATGAGAAAGCCTGTACATTAGTGAGTACTTCCTAGCTGATCTCATTCCAATTCTGCTCGATCAGTAAGTCGGCTGACATATGTTTGACGAACTCATCTGTGAGACAGCTACCTCAAACCCAGAGGAACTACCTCTGTATGTACAGGCCTCCTTTCATAGTTAGCCCCCGTTGGGCTTGATTTATCTCCAGAGGTTTGCTCCTGTTTTACAGTAAATAACAAACAACTGTCTTGGACTACCAGTATCATAGAGATACATCAAAGACCAACTCTGTTACCAGAGATGGAGACTGTTGTTTGCATCTGTATTTTTTACCCGCCACACCGGCTCCTCATTTATGGCCAACTGCGGCATCCTCCACCCTGGGACCTCTGCAGTCTTTCTTCCCATGGAAGCTGTCTAGGGGTATGGACTAGATGTGGCCACCTGTGCTCATTGAACTCTATAATTGACTGTGGCCTCAGCTGGTTAACTTTTGCTAACTTTGTGTTCTTTTTAGGTCTCCATTCCAGTGCGAAGATTACTTGCGCTCCAACTCGCCCTCCTCACTAGCCCACCATTAATATGTGGGCCCTCACGGACGGTGCCCGAACAGGGGCTTGCTCCTTCTGTTTCATGCGTTCTTTGTTTTATACGTTGTACTCATGTCTTTAAATAATAATGTTAATTTCTCTCTCTTATTCTCTATCCTAACCCTAGTCTTTCCCCAGTCCCCTTATTCTCCCCCTAGGTCCACGTGGGATGCCTCCGCCAACCGGTGTTAATCGATGTCAGGTAAGCCACCCTTTACACCTTCGCAAACCATGGCCCCTCTAAACGTTCTATCCCTCAATGCCCAGGGTCTGAACATTCCTCACAAGCGAACAAAGGCATTTAGGTTCTTCCAATCACAAAGGGCACACATAGATTGCGTACAAGAAACACACTTTAAAGCTCAGCATGTACCTAAATATTTTGGCCCCCATTACCCTCAGGTATATAGTGCCACAGCCGCACCTAAACAAAGGGGTACTCTGATTGCATTTCATAGAACCACCCAATTTACCCTCAACAACTCGATTAGTGACCCAGAGGGCTGGTATCTGCTCCTTATAATGGATATTGAAGTTACCATTGTATCCTACTACGCCCCTAATAAAAACCCTAACTCCTTTTTATCTCACCTAATGCAGGTCGTAATGACTCACAAAAAGGGTGATTCCAACCACCCCATTAACCCATATCTAGATAAGTCCCCTTTTAACCAACCACTAAATAAATATAAACAAACCTTCTCCCATCTCCTTGCCCAATACAAAATGGTCGATACATGGAGAGAAGCAAATCCAGCGAAAAGACAATATACCCACTACTCCTACCCCCACAAGACTTTCTCTCCTATTGACCACATATTAATCACCATAGGTTTATCCCCCAAAATTCTCACCTCTCTCATCCTTCCAGTACCCTGGTCTGACCACAGTGCAGTTCTCACCACACTCTCATCTCCAATTCCCAAATTGCAGGATCTTTCTTGGCAGCTTCTAGACCACATTCTCATTCCCCTCCCATAGGTTTGATATTGAATTAGCTCTGAAAGAGTATCTCTCCCTGAATTCCACACCAGACATAAACCCCCTTACACCTTGGGAAGCCCATAAGCCAGTTATTAGGGGTGCATTTCAACGCCAAGTTGCTATATTTAAACGAGAGTGGAGACAGCTTGAGCTCAAATTGGAAAGAGAATTTAACTTGTGCCATTCTGATTTCACGCATAACCCTACACCTCAAGCTAGAACCAAACTAGATAACGCGCGGATAGCTTACGACCTTTTCTTGACCAATAATGCCAAAAAGTCATTACAGCGCTCTAAACACAAATACTTCATGAAGGCCAATAAGCCCGACACACTACTTGCCCGTACCCTCAGAAACATTAACAAGCCCAACAAGCCCATCCACCTTAAACTAGCCAAAGACCACCTCTCTAGTAATCCATTAAAAATCCTCCATAAATTTAGAACCCACTTAGCTAAACTGTATACATCTGGTGATAATTTTAACCCTGCGGCAGCAGATCAATTATTCTCTCAGATCCAGCTTCCGCAGATAACGACCTCAGAACGAGCTAGTCTAGACAATAATATTACGCAGGAAGAAGTCTCTCTTGCTATCAAAGGTCTAAAAACGAATAACCGACCAGGTCCCGATGGATACACTGCTCTATACTACCGTACATACTCCGAACACCTCTCTTCATTCCTATCTCTGGCCTACAATAACCTATTAAAATACCAATCCTTTGGAGTGCGCATGCGCTGGAGCTCCGAGATGGACGGCTGAT
Organism: Glandirana rugosa; assembly: GCA_018402905.1. Taxonomy (NCBI): domain Eukaryota; kingdom Metazoa; phylum Chordata; class Amphibia; order Anura; family Ranidae; genus Glandirana; species Glandirana rugosa. The sequence goes on from BLSH010106835.1 coordinate 532,882, forward strand.
CCAGGAGCTCCACGCTTACACCGGCCATTGGCTCTCCTAACCCCACCAGCACACACAGGAGGGAACCAGGATGTGAGTGGACCACAAAGGTCCAGAAAACGGCCCCCAAACCCGCGGAACACCCGCTCTGATCCATCAGGGTGCACCAAGATGGCCGCGGTTGCGGCCTAATACACCACTCGGACCCCAGGAAGCAGGGGAAGCCACGCCGGACCTCCCTCACAGCTCCGGAAAGAAGTATAAGCCTCCATAACGACGAGGAAGGGCTATCCCAGGCTCCCCCACTTCTGATAAGGGAGCTAAAGTTAAAACTGGGTGGACCAAGATGGCTGCCAACAAGGCCTAAAGGACACTGTAAGCCTCCAGTAAACTCATCCTCCACACAAAGCAGTCGCTAGGGAGGTGAACATTCACCCACAGCTCTATAAAAAGCCCTCTGGACCGAGGGGCCCTGACAACACATCCACTAAAGAGACCTATCCTTTTAATCCACAAAGTTGGGACTTTTGGGGACAGAGGGAGGTCCTCAATACTGGTGAGTGAAACCTCTATTTAGAATCCTAGAGGGAGGAAAGAGGACACTGGAAGGCTCTTTATTCTTCAAAAATGGCAGGTAACCAGCAGGTTTAACGTCAGGGCTCCTAATAAATCCCCACATGCAGGGAACGACTGCTAGGAGGTCCCTTATTCATCTCTTCACAGAGCCAAAACAAGTCCCCCTCTCTGATATGGCCTCAACTGGGGCCCCCTCAATTTCTACATCACAAGAAACCTCATCGGAGAACCGACCAGTTATCTCTCAGGCTACCCTCACCCTCACACCGGGGTTTAATTTTCCCGCTCATCAGCTTCTGTCAGTATCCCCAGCTTCCGTGGAGTCGCTCCTACGTTGCACAATGGAGGATTCTCCCTTCACTCCGGCGGCTCGCCTACCCTCATGCCCGCAAGAAACGAGAAACACTAGCTCCATAAATCAAGACCCTGGCCTAAATACAGCAGACTTATTCATTAAATTCTCTAACCTCTTGGAAAGGGGATTGGCGAATACAGCAGCAAAAATTACTGGGGATATAAAAGCAGATTTTACTATTCTAGGGACCAGAATGGATGCTATTGAACAAAAATTAGACTTTACCGTGGCCAGAACCAATCAAAACTCTGACCACTTACAAGTTCTTCAGGACCAATTGGACATCGCTCTAGCAAGAATAGACGACCTGGAAAACAGGTCGCGAAGATACAACTTCAGAGTGAGGGGTCTCCCGGAAAACATCACTGAAGTCATCCCCGCAATTCAGGACCTGATTAAAACAATCATCCCAAATGTACCTAAACAAAGACTAGAGCTGGACAGAGCACACAGAGCCCTGGGACCCCCAAGAAAAGATGGTTCTCCCAGAGACGTCATAGTCAAACCGCACTTTTATGCCGTCAAAGAGGAAATAATGAGGGCCTCCCGATCCAACTCATCCATCTCTTGCATGGGGCATCAGGTCCAGATCTTCGCAGACCTTTCCCCCACCACTATTCAGAAAAGAAGAGCTCTCAAACCGCTTCTCCTAATCCTGCAACGAGCAGAGATAAAGTACTGGTGGGCTTTTCCGTTTGCGGTTAAATTCAACCTGAAGGGGAAGACATTCGCCTTCTCAAGTCTAGCAGAAGGGGAAAAACTCCTCCTGCACCTCAAGCTGGTTTCCCAAGAAGCACCAATGGACCTCACAGACCAGACTGGATCACACGCTAAGAGACCACTTCCTTCTAGCCCTGTATCCCCGCTCTAGTCCAAGTCAAAGAGCAAGAAGGCCAAAGACATTAGACCCCATGATCCGCCAGCTGGCCTTTTTGGGTCTGCTCTCGCTGTCTTCCTGGTTCGGGCCTTCTCTTTGGTTTTGGAAGCAACTTTCAATTACTTAAGTGAAAGCCATGCAATTGGAGCTATGTTGCTCCCCGTTCTTGAATATTGATTAGTAGTTCTTTAACTGTACTTTTGCTGGTCACCTGGTTCTCCAAAGTTCTCAGTTTAGCTCTGTATTCAATGTGGAAAGAGCTTGCATGTTACTAACTAGAGGTTGAGCTTAAAGACTCCATGTAAAGTTACCAACACGCTTAAATGTTCTGGGTCTCTCCTTTTCTCTATAAGGTTGTAGTTCAATCAAAGGATGACCCGGCCGGGGTAAGCCCCCATGTGCCTCCACTTACCCCAGGGACTTTCTTGAAATTCCTTGGGATAAGTTGTCTGACCTTAATGGATCAGACAATTGCTTTGCCCATTTACCCGGTTGTTGTTTGTTTCCCTCGTAGGAGGGCAGGGACGATGGATCAGGGGAGACTCTATCCCCCTTTGACACCGCTCCCGCTAGCTATCTGTAGATGTAAATGTCTCAGTAGTATCTCTTTCTTCTTCACTTCCTTTCTTCTCCTCTTCTTCTATTTGATAAAGCACCTAACTTCCCTTTATGTTACAGATGCCTTCAGGTCTGTCGTTTGCGGTCTGGGGTTTCCTAACTCTCTTGGAAGCTACACCACCCCTTTAAGGGTCTCCAGTCCTTCAGTGAGTGCTGCCGTAGACATAAGCTCTATTTCCCACATGCTCCATGGCTAAGGCACCCAATAAACACCTCAAAATAGCTTCCCACAATGCCCAAGGTCTAAATTCCCCTTTAAAAAGGAGGAAAGTGTTCTCCCAGTACAAAACACTTAGCTTGGATGTTATTCTGGTTCAGGAAACCCACCACCCCTTACGGTACAGCCCCAAATTCCTCCACTCACATTTCCCAGTTTTCTTTACGGCTAATGCAGAATCCAAAACTAAGGGGGTAGCTATTCTATTTTCCAAATCCTGTGGCTTCTCTCTCCTCGAGGAAACGAAAGACCCGGAAGGGAGATACATAATAGTAAAGGGTACCATCGACGGGATAATATACACATTCGTATCCTACTACGCCCCTAACAAGGGTCAACTTAATTTTTTCAAAACGCTGTTTGACACTATCCAGCCTTATCTAGAGGGCAGGGTCATCATGGGAGGTGATTCTATAATTGCCTTTGATCAAGGCCTTGATAAATCTAAACCACTGGGACACCAATTAACGCGCCCGACTAGAGCGAGCTTAAAACTGGCCAAATTGCTTCATGCATCTAATTTGTCTGATGTTTGGAGGGAACTAAACCCAACCAGGAGGGATTATACCCACTTTTCACATCCTCACAACTCGTATGCACTTATAGATCACCTGTTAGTGCAATCTCACACAACTCCGCTAATATTAAACTCAAGGATAATTGACACTCCACTCTCTGATCACTCCATAGTTCTCATGCAAATCCGTTCCGACCCCATCTTTGAGAAACAGTCACAGTAGAGATTAAATGAATCACTACTAGCCGACCCTGCTAATGTCTTTGAAATTAATAAATCTCTCAAGGAATACTTTCTACTAAATGACAGAGATGAGACCTCGGCAGAAGTCCTCTGGGCTGCCCATAAAGTCTTTATCAGGGGAAAGATAATACAAATAGCTTCGCTACTTAAAAAAGAGCGAATGGCGGATCTGATTAAGTTGGAAAAATCGTTTGCGTCACTACAGGCATTGCATAAGACTAGCCCCTCTAAAACTCTCACCGAGCAACTGGATAAAGCAAGGTTAAAGCTTAATATGGCCTTAACAACCAAAGCAGAGAAATCAATCCTCTGGAGTGGTCAGAAATGTTACACACATAATGACAAACCAGGATCAATACTAGCAGCTAGACTCTCCCCTCAATGTCGTCAACACCAACTCCCCAAAATTAGAGTCCCAGGTCATGGCCTCACCACAAACCCAAAGAAAATTCTGGAGACTTTCCATAAGTTTTTCTCAGACCTTTACGGCGCCCCCAAAGGAAATCTACCAGATTCCCTCTCAGCCTTTCTAAAAGACATCCCCCCTCCCCTCCTTAACACTCGAACACAAACAGCTCTTGGAAGCTCACTTTACTGAGGAAGACGTTTTGGGCGCCATTAAGAACTTAAGAAAGGGCTCAGCCCCAGGTCCAGATGGACTATCTATACCTTACTACAAGGCCTTTACTGAGACACTTATCCCCCATATGACAAAATTCTTCAACTCTAAAACTCAGGGCACCCCCTTGGATCCACAACTCAACTTGGCCTATATAACGGTTATCACAAAACCTAATAAGAATCCTGAATAGGTTGGCAACTATAGACCCATATTGTTAATCAACAGCGACATTAAAATTTTAACGAAAATCATGGCAAATAGGCTAGCCTCTTTTATAAACTCCTACATTCACAAAGACCAGGTAGGTTTTTTTCCGGGTAGACAGGGCCCAGATCAGACACGCAGAGCTATCGACCTGATTTCCATCCTACAATCCAACTGGGAGGGTGGTGTTAAACAGCGAGGCATGGTCTTATCCCTAGATCTCCAGAAGGCCTTTGACTCAGTTTCTTGGAACTACATCCTCACTATCTTGGAGAGTTGGTGATTCGGCGCTTCATGGGAGTTATTAGGGCCCTATACTCCTCCCCCTCAGCTCAAATAAGGTTACAGGGATACCTCTCTAACCCGATAGCTATAACTAAAGGGACAAGACGGGGCTGCCCTCTTTCGCCACTTATTTTTGCCATTGCTATTGACACCCTGGCAATCGCTATTCGCCAAAACCCAGATATCAAAGGGGTCACATGCGGCTCTCAAATCCACAAATGTGGCCTATTCGCAGATGACATCCTTTTATTCATCACTTCCCCCATACATCCCTTCCCAACTTGAGTAGACTATTAGACGCATATGCTAAACACTCTGGTCTATTAGTAAACTACTCTAAGTCTCATGCATTGAATATTTCCCTCTCGCAGGATACAGTCGCATCTCTGCAACACTCATTCCTTTTTAAATTGAGTCATTCCTCTATACAATACTTAGGCATTAATCTGACGGCCAAGATAGAGGATTTATATGTTAGTAATTTTCCACCCATGTACCGAACATTAGAGGTTGACCTAAAATCATGGTCGAAGCATAATCTCTCCTGGCTGGGCAGAATCAATGCGGTCAAAATGACCCTCCTCCCGCGAATCGTATATCTGTTCCGAGCCCTACCAATCCCCATCAGGAAAAAACACTTAAGGTCCCTTCAGAGTAAAATTCTCAAATTTGTTTGGGGCAGTACAGGCTTCAGGTTCTCCCAAAGCACATTATACCACCATAGGAAGAGGGGAGGACTGGGTGTTCCCTCTCTCCTCAAATACTTTCAAGCAGCAAGACTAGGCCAGCTCTCCCAAGTATACACGAGGTCTGAGAAACCAGACTGGATTCAAATCGAAAGACAGGCAGCACCGCAGTACACAATAGATTTCCTTCTCTGGACTCAGCCAAAAAAAAGACCCCCTATTCTATCCCCGACCCTCTCTCACTCCTTTGCCCTTTGGGATTCACAACGCAACCACCCAGATTTGGTTTCTACTCTGACTCCCTTAGCGCACATTTTTCACAACCCAGACTTTCCCCCTGGTCTGGATATAAAAGCATTCAAATGGTGGTTGGACAAGGGGCTGTACCGTATAGGTCATTTTTTTACTCCCTCAGGCCCCATTTCTCTGAGCTACTGTGTAAATAAACTGGAGATCCCAACCTCTGAAACGTTTAGATTCCGACAAATTTCTCATTTTCTAAGGCATATCTGGAAAGAAAAGCCACTCCCTCCAATAATTTCGGCTTACGAAACTTGGTGTGGTCAAGCCATGGAGCAGAGGGGAGGCATCTTAGTAATCTATGCAGCCCTCACTCAGACATTCGTAAAGGCCCCCTATATGAAGCAATGGGAGGAGGATTTCCAATTCTCATGGGACCTGGAAACATGGCACAGAGCTCTCTGTGACTCTTTCAAAGGCATTCTAAATACTGTCCTCATCGAGGCGAGTATTAAGGTCATCACCAGGTGGTATCTCACCCCTTCTAAACTGGCACGCATATATCCCTCAGCTAATCCTCAGTGTTTTAGGGGTTGCTCCCTCTTCGGATCAATGCCTCACATCTGGTGGGAATGCCCAAGGATAAGACCTTTTTGGAGGAGAATCTTTAACCTCCTCGAGAGGCTAACCAAGTCCAGGGTCCCCAGGTCCCCTGAGATCGCCCTTCTTAATGCCCATATCCCGAACTTGTCGAAATCCAACAAGAAATTGGTTCAATTCATACTAATCGGGGCCAAACTCTCAATTGCCAAGTCCTGGAAAAAAACAAGTGTGTCCTTCGCCGCTACAGTACAGAAAATTTCTTGGATTATGTCTCAGGAGAGGCTGGCTAGCATCCTCTTGGACACCACCAAAAGATTTGAAGGGATCTGGGAACCATGGGCCGCATACATAGGTGTTTCATTCGTTCCAGGACTTAACGTGCAACCGAATAGGGCAGACCTGACATAACACAAGGTGCTTATCTCTACTCTCTCTCTTCTTCTTTCCTTTGTCTCTCTCTTCTTTTTCAGTACTCCAAATCATTTCTGGTTTATGTTCCTGTTTGTTTCCAGCCAAATTATTAGCTTGTAGAACTAGACAGCCCTGTTTCGGGGTCATCATTTATCCACACCCTATTATTAGTCCTTCAGCCGAAATAGATGGTGGATCTTTAACCCAAGTTTTCTTAATGAAGTGTAATCCCCCTTCCAGGTACAGTTTGATCCCGTTATGGGGTACCTGGAGGCTGGGGGAACTTCAGTCCACCTCTATTGACCAATAAGCGACATGATACCGCAATTTTTTTTTCAATCCTATAATAGCTTGAGGTGGATGGGATTATGGTAAGGTAATATACTTAAGGTAACAATGACGGCACATTAATCTTATGTATGAACGCTTGGTTTTTACATTCTTGTACTGTAAACATTCTTGTCTTGTACAAATTTAAAAGTAAAAATCTTTGAAAGTAAAATACCAATCCTTCAGATCTGAATCACTGACTGCAATAGTATGCATGATCCCCAAACCCCATACATGCGACTATTTATGTACTAACTACCGACCTATTTCATTACTAAACCTGGATATCAAGATTCTTACCAAAATCTTAGCCACCCGCTTGAATAGAATGATTGGTAGACTTATACACAAAGATCAAACCGGTTTCATACCCCTCTGTCAGGCTAGTGATAATGTCCTTAGAGCAATCCTTCTGGCCCATGCTGCCAAGACACGTTGAATCCCTGCGTGCTTCCTCTCACTTGATATCCAAAAAGCCTTTGATTACGTTTCCTGGTCATATTTACAATATGCTCTCCAAAGGTGGGGATTTGGCCCCCACTTCGTGAAGTGGATCATGGCTCTATACAACGATCCCTGTGCCTATGTCAAGTATGCGGGATGCAAGACGGAATCTTTTCATATCAGAAGAGGAACACGACAGGGATGTCCATTATCCCCCCTCCTATTTGCCCTGCTGATCCAGCCACTAGCCCACTTAATTAGAACTTCCCCTAATATGACCGGTATAGAACTAGGCGGTTATCAGCATAAATTATGTTTAGTTGCAGATAACATCTTGATTTTCCTATCATCCCCACTAATCTCTGGCCCTAACCTACTACCTATCCTTAACGCCTTCGCTGAAGTGTCAGGACTTGTTGTCAATCTTAAAAAGTCCTTTGCGCTTAACGTATCTCTAACGCCTTCGGAAGTTAAAGTGCTGCATGGCGCCCTTCCCTTCCCATGGGCTGCTAACTCGATTCCGTACCTAGGTATATGTCTCACCACAGATCGCACACGTCTATTTACATACAACTACCCACAGCTTCTGAGACAGATTACACACCTGGTCACACAGTGGTCCTCCCTCCCTATCTCGTGGTTGGGGAGGATTACTGTCATTAAAATGGCCGTTCTACCAAATCTGCTTTATTTGTTCCGCATATTACCCATCCCTATACCAGCTTACTATTTCAGGCTCCTTCGTAAGTTGACGATCAAATATATATGGGACACACTCAAACCTCGGGTGGACAGATGTACCCTCTCTTTGCCCAAACTTAGTGGTGGCCTTGGAGTGCCAGACTTTGACATCTACTATAAGGCAGCCCAATTAACTAGTCTAACTAAATACCACGCCACGCTCGAAATCCTAATTTGGGTAGCAATTGAATCGGTTGAATGTTACCCTTTATCCCTTGCAAACATCCTGTGGCTTCGCACACCTGCCCGTTCGACAATAAGACACCCTATCATCAAACACTTCCTTACTCTCTGGGACAAAAACACCAGTTACAATCCTTGCACAACCCTTTACTCTCCTTCCTGAAAAATCCTGCTTTCCTTCCCCCATGGGAATCTCCAACAGCCTTCAACCAATGGGCCTCATGGGGCCTTCTTAGGCTTCATCAATTAGTTTTGCCAACCTCATTTCTTCCCTTTCCCACCCTCAAGGAATCATATAATCTCCCCCCTAAGGTGCTGTTTAGGTACCTTCAGGTCAAAAACTACTATGCTCCTCTAATAGCCAACACATCCCCAATTAATCACTTCTTAATTTTTGAACGATATTGTAAAAGCGATCCACACGTCAGAGGTCAGATCTCAGCCCTCTATGCACACATCTTGATCTCCTCAAATGCAAATAGATCATCCTATACGCAGGAATGGGAAAAGGACCTCGGGCAAACAATTGACGTTGCAGACTGGGTGGCGATATGGTCCGCCACAAAATCCTCTTCATATAGCACCCATGCGATCGAGACTAACTACAAGGAAAGACATTTTTGGCCTAACCTCCCGAATGTTTGGCACTAGAGTTGAGAGAACTTCTAGAAGTCCGGGTTCTGCTGGTTCGGCCGAACTTCGGGACAAAGTCCGGGTTCGGGTCCGGACAGAACCCAAACTTTGTCCCAGACCCCATTGAAATCAATGGTGACCCAGACTTTTAGGTACAAAAAATGTTGTAAAATAGTCCTGGAAGGTCCTAGAGGTCTGCAAAAGGAAGGAAATGTGGGTAAGGGTGGGACAAGTGACCTACAAAGAAACGGGGACAGGGAAATAACTTTAAATATTTTTAAAAAAATAAAAACATAAAAAATGCAAAAATGGAGATCATCTTCAAAATGGGTCTGAAAAGTATTAATTAACATTCGAGGCCATAGAACTGTTCTAAAATCATCTTCAAACTGTGTCAAAAATGTATAAATAAGCCGGGAGTACCCATATCACTGTTCTGCAAAATGTGTGTATCACTTTAAATGAAACCGGGAATCAGTGCACATCTCTTCTGCACAATTATTTCAAGTCTGTGTGTCACTTTAAATCAAACCGTCAATCATTGCACATCTTTTATTTACACTTCTTTTTAAAGTCTGTGTCACTTTAAATGAAACCGTCAAGCATTGCACATCTGCTATTCACACACATGTGTTCTGCACCAGAACAGATGTTATTCACAGATTAGATCTGTTCTGCACACATCTGAAAATAGTTTAAAAACACTTTACCTAAAACCGGGGAGAAACCATACACATGCTCTTCAAACATCTGGATAGTGTGTTTGAAAATACAGC
>BLSH010106835.1:573714-586980 GCA_018402905.1 Glandirana rugosa
TTTATTTGCATAATATCACTTTGCAAAGTTAATGTATCCAAATTATTTTCATTACGAAACTTCCTCCTCCAACATATATTGTCCTTGATAATTTAAAGGGACTTTCCTTTAAGCAAAGTTTGGATGAGTAACTCTCTACCGCGACTCTGACGGCGGCAAGGGGTAGCCCATGGAGGGGTAGGTGGGGTAACCCCAGTTCAGACACCTTCCCCACCAAGAGGGGGAAGGCCCCTGGACCCGTCATGTTTAAATCTAGATCCCTATAAGGGTTAGTAGTCTGACCCTTTCCTAATCGTAGCTTGATTAAGATGGTCTTTAGCCCTTTCTAGTTAGACCATGACCTTTACCTCTAAATTGAGAATCTCAGAGGGGAGGTTTCACGGTTTCCCACTAAGAGAGCTCAGGGACCCCCAATGCTGGGATTCTGTCCTCTCTTGGGGGATGATTGGGAATATCCCTAGATCTAAATTTGTACTGCCCAGGTCCCCGGAAGGGGGAGAACCACCCCTTCCACAGACTTGACCCCAATGGGGTGGATGGGGAGGTACCCGATGGGGAACGGCGGCAGTCTCAGCGCCATCTCTCAATGAGTAGGTTTGAAACGAATTTCCTTTCAGGGAAATTTAATAGTTCCTGTTATATACAACCTCCTCCTTCAAAGCATTACTTTTATTAAACCTATGTAATTGAAACGTTTCACTATAATACGTTTATTTGATGCTACATGTTTTCTTGATCTGTTCAGATATAGTATCGTTCATGGACCGTACCCAGCATACATAACTGTAAACGTTACGTTTGTATTGATAAGTCTCTATGCAGTTCTGTATATTGTAATTAATAACGGCTGACGTTCTGTATCATCTTGACAATACAATAAAAACCATTGAATATGAGATTTATTTAGAGAGGATCTTTCTGGGAATACCTGTTGTCTTTTGCATGCAAGCAGCCCATATTCTTAAAGCTGCTGTAATTGTGTCCATATAATAATGGTGTGGCCTGAAGTTAAGGGTGACGGCTGAGAGTAGGGTTTTTAAGTCTGTTAAGGCGGCGTTAGTTTCAATTTGGGTCCAGTTTTTATTTGAGTTGGGTATCCACCATTCTTTTAGTTGGTCAAGAACTACTGCTTTATGGTATGCTTGGATGTTTGGGGCACCCATACCGCCCCTTTGTACTGGGGAGAGTAGAGTTTCTCTTTTGATCCTAGGTCTCCTATACTGCCATATGAAATCATCCAGCAATTTTTGTAATTGGCGAAGCTGAGTGGGCAAGAGAGGTACCGACATTGTACGAAACATGTATAAAACGTGGGGGAGCAAATACATTTTTGATTGAGCTATTCTTCCCGCCCAGGTGGAAGGGACTGTGCTTAACTCTTTAGAAATGCGCATAAGCTTTTCTTGTAGGTTGGTAAGGTTAGTGGACAGTAATAGTCGGCTAGGAAATGTTAGCTAGATGCCTAGGTACGGGAGTGAGGCCTTGCTGGCCCATTGAAAGAGAGAGCTCACAGAGATATTATGCTTAGTCTGAGGTTCGATGCCCAGATCAAGCATAATGGATTTGCTGTGGTTGACCTTATAAAGAGAAACAGCACTGAATTGGTCTAAAAGTTTTTGTATATTGGAAAGGGTTGTCTGAGGATCTGTGATTGTGATGATGATATCGTCAGCATATAGGCCTATTTTGTGTTCCACGTTCCCTACGTTAATGCCCGATATTGTCGGGGAGGATCTTATAGCTTGTGCAAGGGGTTCCATCACCATGGCAAAGATCAGGGGAGAAAATGGACACCCCTGTCTTGTGTCGTTGGTGATGTCTAATGGGTCAGATTTGATCCCTGAAGTCCAAATTCTGGCACCAGGAGTGGAATATAAGTTCATGATAGCTGTTAAAAAGCTTCCAGACAAACCAAACTTCTGGAGTACTTTCTGCATGTATGTCCAGTGCACTCTGTCGAACGCCTTCTCTGCGTCCAAAGAGAGGAACAGAGAAGGCGTTCGGGTGTGTTCCACCCACTGAATCAGGTCGATGAGTCGTCTTGTGCCGTCATTCGCCTGTCTTTGTGGTATAAATCCCACCTGGTCGGAGTGTATCAGGTGAGTAATGATTGTGGAGAGGCGTTGTGCCAGCAACTTTGCGTACAATTTAGTATCCGTATTAAGGAGAGAAATGGGGCGGTAATTGGCCGGATTGTCTGGGTCTTTGCCTGGTTTTGGGAGGGTGATTATTAGGGCTTCCACGGCCTCTTTGGGGATTTTTCCCATAGAGGCATACTGGTTAAAGGTTTCACAGAGATGCGGGGTGAGAATTTGTGAGAATTGCACATAGTATTCATTTGGGAATCCGTCTGGTCCCGGGGCTTTGTGTAGGGGTAGCTGTTTGATGGCACGTGTAATTTCTGCTGGGGAGAACGGTTTTGATAATTCAGCTAGCTGAGTCGGAGAAATAGAAGGAAGATGGACTGATGCTAGGAATGCATCAATTTCACTTTCTTTAGGTTGGTAAGTTTTCTCTGAGTTTTTAAGGTTGTAAAGTTTAGCGTAATAGGATCCAAATTCATTGGCTATGTCTAAGGGATTAAACAGTTTCTGGCCATGGGAATTAGTAAGGTATTGAATTTTTTTATTTGCCGCTTGTATTTTTAGTTGCTTTGCCATAAAGGCTCCTGATTTATTAGCCGAGGTGTAAAATTGGAGTTTGAGGCGTTTGACGTAGTAGTCAAATTTGCGGTGGAGATGTTCACTAAGTTGCAATCTAGTATTCTTTAGTTCTTCGAAGAGGTCCGGGGACATGAGCTTTTTGTGTCCTGTCTCCAGCTCTCTTATTTTGGTTAATAGCTTTTCGGTCTTTCCCTATGCGTTCTCTTTTGTTGGGCGCCTAATTTGATAAACAAACCTCTCAGAACTGCCTTATGCGCATTCCAGACAATGGAAGGGTCAGTAACCGACTGGGAGTTCTGTCGGAAGTATGACTCAATCTCGGATCGAATCCCGTCCATGCCCATTGGGGTAGTGAGAAGGGATGGATTTAGTCTCCAGACCGTATGGCTAGGAGCTTGTTTGTTATCGCATAGAGTAATCAATACTGGGGCGTGATCCGACCATGTGATCACCCCTATGTGTGCATTGGTTATGGATTGGAGAAGATATTTGTCTGTGAGGAACAGGTCGATCCGAGAATATGAGTTTTGTGGGTGGGAATAAAAGGTATAGTCTCGTTCCGTGCCGTGCAGACACCTCCAGGGGTCATATAAGTCTTCCTTTTGAAGGAGGGAAGCCAGGGCAGAAGGCCGTCGTTTAGACGGATTTGAGGTGTCGAGGGAGGGATCAATAATGTCATTAAAGTCCCCGCAAATTATCAGAGGGTTGTTTCTGAAGGGGGTCAATTTTGAGATTATTGTTTGATAGAATCTCCCTTGAGTTGTGTTAGGGGTGTAGATGTTAACTAGAGTGAGGCGTTGGTTTTCAATGGTTGCTGATAGGATTAGGTATCTGCCCTCAATGTCTGCCTCACAGTGATGTAGCGTAAATGAAACGGAATCTTTGACTGCCATCATGACACCTCTGTTTTTCTTTGGGGCATTAGCAACGAAGCAATGGGGGAATTTTTTATGAGAGCACTTTGGGGGCTTGTCTTTTAGGAAGTGTGTCTCCTGTATACAGATCACATCAGCTCTCTGATGTATGGCCTCCCTCCACATCATGTTTCTTTTGAAGGGCAAATTAAGTCCCTTGGCATTAAGGGAGGTAATTTGTATGGGCATGATCAGCTAGTGTCTGCAGCAGCTAGGAACGAAACCAGACCCCCTTTAACGAGAAGTATACAAGCAAAGATGGGCTCAAATCAACAGTAAGTGCTATTTTCAAGATAAGGGAATATCTCAGATCTCAGTTTAGTTAGGTTGCTGTGTCTACCTATCTGATTAGATCTGGTACCATATGTAACTTTCAGTGCAAATGATATCTAGGCAACAGGTAATGATTGTTCTGAAAAGAAAAAGAAGGTTAGAGCACAAAAAACAATAACAAGCAGTGTGCGTGGCACACGATAACCTGGGGTGGTGGGAATTTGAAGGTGAGCGGCCCCATACTGGAGTTGTTGTGTGTATGAGACCCACTTTAGTGTTAACATATTGGGTCAGTCTTTGTCAGAGGAGTGATTCCTTAATGTCGGCTGTATGATGTTGTTCCTTGCTTGTTCCGGTGGTTCCTTGTCAGAAGAGTGATTCCTTAATGACGGCTGAATGAAGTTGTTCCTTGCTTGTTCCAACAGTTCTGACGAAAGTGGCAGAAATCCCCAGTTGGATAGCTTTTTGTATCCGTCTTTTGGGGTCAGTATAGGGATATGGTATTTGGGGTCAGTATAGGGTATGTTGTTGGTAGGTGACCAGTAGTTTGGTCGGAAATCCCCATTTATAGGTGATTTTTCGTTCTTGGAGGATGGACGTGACCGGAGCAAATGCTTTGCATGTGTCCATGGTGGCTTTGGACAAGTCGTTGAAAAGCAGGATTTTGGTGTATGGAGCAGGGAGAGGTCTAGCATTCTTTGCGGTGTACATAATTTGCTCTTTTACTGAGTAATAGTGCATCTTTGCTAGTGTATCCCTTGGTATGTCAGAGGGCAGGTGAGACGGCTTTGCAATCCTGTGTGCTCTGTCAATCAGTAAATCGCGGGCATGCAGGTGAGGTAATAGGGTAGAGAAGAGCTACTGGAGGTATGCGTTGATCTCATTAGGTTTGACGGTTTCCGGAATTCCTCTAATTTTGATATTTTGGCGCCTTGAGCGGTCTTCTAAATCTGCTAGTGTTAGAAAAAGACTGTGCTAAGGGTTAATGGCAGCTGAGTGTGGATTCTTCTAATTCATTAAGCAGCAGCAGCTCTATTTAAACTTCCTGCTTCCTGTAGCAAAATGCTGTCTGATCTACAGCGTGTTAGTGAGTTCCTGTGACCTGTCTTTCCAGTCTTCTGCATCTGTGACCCGGCTTGCCCGACCTCTGATTGAACCCTGCCTGTACCGACCCTCTGCCTGCCTACGACCACGTCTCTGCCTAAACCTCTTGTACCTCAGCTGCCCGCACGTTGCCGACCCTGCCTGTACCCGACTATCCGCTTGCCTGAACCACTTGTACCGCACCGCCAGCCCGTTGCCGACCCAGCCTGAACCACCACCCTACCTGCACGAGTTCCAGTGGACCTTCACCTGCCATCTGTAACAAAGTCCAGCCCTCGTGCCCCCCTGTGCTCCAGAGCTCCCTGTCTTCACTACCAGGGGCTCTGGAACCAGGGCCGCAAGTGAGGTTGCCCCCGCATAAGCCAGACTCAACCACCAGGTACGTGACAGCTAGCTTCAGATTTATTCGGTGAATCTCTGAAGTGGTGTGGTCGTGTGTGTGAAGCAGTTCATTATGGGCTTTGACGTGGTTTTGCATGTGTTCCTCCAGCACCTCTGTTCTATCCTCCAAGCAGTCTACCCTGTCATGGATCTGGGACATTGAGATATGCAGTTCTCTGTGAAGATCCTTTTGCAAAGTTAGGAGCATAGCTTTTAATGAGGCTTCTGACACTGGGTTGTCTGAAGCTGGGATCTCCGCCAGGGCCGTAGTATGCTCTGTGGTGGGGGTGACTATGTCAGGTTTGGCCCAAAGTTGCTTCTTAAGCTGCGGTCCTTTGCTAGGTGAGAGGGCCGGGGAGGACGCTGATATTTTGCCTCTGTCTGAGGGCTGTGAAGCAGGTGAGGGTTCTGGTGCAGGTACCGTGTCCATGCCCTCTCCTCTGCTGTCCTCGAGGCCGAGTGATACACCGCCGATTCATGGGGGAGTGGAGGAGGCCGTTCTGATGCCCGAGTGGTCATGTGGTGAAATCCAACCAGTCCCTGTGCCGTCTCCATCTTGAACCGTGTTCATGGCGGCAGGGCTGTAGTAGTCGGTTAATCGGCGAGGTGCAGGTGGTGTGTACCGCTTATTCGACATGCCCCCCTGTCCTTACTGTATCAGCCACTGCTTGTGTGGCCTTGAATGGCCTTAGATGTGTTAAAGTGAGTCTGTGTCTTTTTTGACGTTGCGGTGTTCCAGGTGAGGGGCCTGAACTCAGGGTCTAGGTAGCCATCCTGTTCTGTAGTTGATCGGGGCCCTCACTATTCAGATATCGTTGTGGTACCCCTGTTCCTCTATACCCCGGGTTGCTGTGGTGTGATCTTCTTTTTGTCTGTTGTATAGCTTGATGCAATATCGTTTCAGGCCACAAGATGGCGGCCGCCGCGTACCTCCGAGTAGGCCGCAACTGAAGCCGGGGCCTTGATTAGTGGCCACGGCCCGGTTCGAGTGCGGCGCTCGGGCCCGAAATGGTTCGGCAGTCCCGTGGAGGGTATGGAGGGGTGGATCACAGGTGTCCCCTCAAGTGGGGGTGAGTGTTCTGTGCGGATGGGCTAGTGAGAGGCAGAAGAGGATGACGGTGGGCTGCTATGTGGGCCGCACAGGCCGCTCACAGTGTGGGGGGCCAGGGGCACTGGTTGCCGAGATTTTGGGGTCGTTATGTAGCTGGGATGCTGCTGTGTCTCCCCTGGAGTTTAGGTAGCTCACCCAACCTCCGTCGAGCAGGATGGTCCTGGATTCAATACAGGCTATCCAGAGCTCTGTATAAAAGCGTCCACCATGCTCTCCTTCAGGCCACGCCCTGGGTTTTTTATTTTTTATTATATAAACAAAAAAGACCGATAATTTTGAGAAAAAAACAATATTTTTTTTCAATATTTTTTATTTTATACTTTCTGCTTTAAAACATCTCTCATAAAAAAACTTAAAAAAATTCAAATATCTTAATACATTTTGGACAAAATGTATTCTGCTACATGTCTTTGATAAAAAAAAAAATCCCAATAAGTGTATATGGATTGGTTTGTGTGAACGTTATAGCGTCTACAAACTATGGTGTAAATATACTGGAATTTGCTTTATTTTTTTTAATATGTACTGGTTAACATCTTGGGAGCTCAAGGGGTTGAATGTGTGCTGCTTTTACGGTGGACCTAGTTGTTTTCATGAACAAACAACAAGATACCCTGTCACTGAGCACAGCTCTGTGTTTTGGGGAAGCTATGAGCCGATCACTGGGTGTTGGCTGTCAATAGCTGACCTGGATCCAGTGATCGGCATGTGCTGTGAAGAATGCCATTGCTAAATATTGCTAGGTAGATCTTCTCAGGCTCTACCTAGGGGCAAGCCTTTTTCTCCTCAACACTTTGTGTCATGCCAGACAGTGGGCATAGTTTCATGAAATGCTCCTGTCAGGAATTGTATGTTGGAAAACCAAGCGTCAGTTTTGAGAATGCATACGTGTCCATGTAAAATGCACTAGACGAGGTAATTTGGAGAACCCTGTGGCTCGCTATTTTGCCAAATCTCAGGTTACAAGATGGATGAACTTACATTTTTTGCTTAGGAACGGATCCACCCACATCCGTGAGGTGGAAAATTTGATAGAGCAATTCTACAATGCGAATGCAGGTGGATTTTCAATCTTAATGCATGCTCAAACCAGGGCTGAATAATAAAAACAAGCTTTGTCCCATTTCTGGATACTTAATACATGGGGTATCACATGGCATTCTAGCTTTTCTTCTTCTCCCTTTCTTTCTCCCCCTTTCCCTTACCCCCCCCCTCCCCGGATTCTGAGAGTTTTCTTGGGTTAGGTGACAATAAATATTTCATATGAATTTGTAATCTGTATAACAACAGGACATTTCAGTTACTGCTAATTCTAGTTTGTTTATATTGTTTTTGAGAAACCAAGTCTCATAGGTTTGCTTTTATCCCCCCCTTTTTTTTTCTTCTGGATTATATATGGGGCATATGTGGAGTCTGCATTTTGTCCCTCTTGGCTCTATGCATCAGTTTGTTGGGCCTCTGTGGATATGGTGCTTTTCGGCATTGGTGGATTTGTTGCTCTTGTCTGTATTTGCGGTTATGTGGTCACCGCATAATTTCTGGATTTATGGTTTGGCCCAGGCACGACACTTGAAGTCATTTCCGGTATTATTCCGAAAGTGTGTCATTGCATCGGGGGAACGCCGCACTCTTTGGCCACCTGGGAAATGGGATGCAATTGGAGAAGGCTCCACTGTGCTCAACCTTCCCTCCCTTTTTAAAGGTGGTTCCACACTAGCCTCACATGATATCGCCATTCTGACACATATTGGTCTGACCATCACGTTGGAGGAAGGTCTCCTCCCCAGCTATACTGGTGAACATTTGCTCCTTTTAATCTGTAGTACAACTTGATGGTAGGTCTTTTTCCCTTCTTCTTTACCTTGCTGTTATTAGTTATATACTGTATACTGCCCTTATTCGGCTCTTCCCCCCCTTTTTATTTCCTTTTTAATTCATTTCCATATATTGTTCGGTTTTCTTGTTGTTGTTTTAGGAATCTGGATTGTTTCTTTCTTTGTGGTTCCTGCGTGGTCCAATTGTTTGGATCCTTGATGTTTAAAGCATACACTTTGGCTTTTCCTTGGCTGATAACCCTCACTTTGTTTTACCTCATTTTGCTGTTCACTTCCTCTTATAATCAGACCTGTTTGGTAAGTGCCCTGTTATATTTTTTATTATATACCGCCGCCGCAGGGACCCATTAGAGCCAGGGATCAGAAGGCCTTAACAATGCGATCCGCCAGGATCACAGGCAAGTGATCTCTCCAGCAACTTTGACCTTTACCCCAGTCGCTCATGGGGGCAGTCTTCAGATAGCAACGCCATCCCCTACTTCCACAGAGCGTTTACTAGGCCGCATCCAGGGGGAACACTCCTCTCCTCCCCTAGGACCTAATAATCTGGCCCTAACATCTCCTGGTCCCCCCACTCCAAGTATCTCCTTTCAAGTAGAAGATTTATACCAAAAGTTCTCATCTTTATTGGAAAGGGGACTAGCTAATAAAGTAGCCACAATAACAGGGGAGATGAGAATGGACTTTCAAATGTTGGGGGGCAGAAGGGAGGCAATTGAACTTAAACTTGACGCCACTACAGCAATCTCTAATCAAAATACGGATCTCATTAGTTCTTTACAGGAACAACTGGGTACGGCCCTTTTAAGAATCGATGATCTTGAAAATAGGTCGAGAAGATACAATTTCAGAGTAAGAGGCCTGCCTGAATCGATCACAGATGTCCCAGATGCGATACAAAACTTGATCACCAACTTGCTCCCGGATACCCCAAAACACCCCCTGGAATTGGATAGGGCCCACAGAGCTTTGGACCCCCCCAGGAAAGATGGCGCTCCGAGAGATATTATCGTAAAGCCCCACTTTTACGCCATAAAGGAAGGGGTAATGAGACAGTCCAGATCAGCAGCTAAGATTCTATGCAAAGGCCATCCTGTGCAAATTTTTGCTGACCTAGCCCCATCCACAATTCAAAGACGAAGAGCTTTAAAACCTCTCCTGATGGTGCTAACACAGAAGGAAATCAAGTACAAATGGTCTTTTCCATTCGCTGTCAAGTTTTCCCTCAAAAGCAGAGAGTATGCCTTTTCCTCGCTCCAAGAGCAGGAGAGATTACTTCTACATCTGAAATTGTTTTCTCAGGAGTCGGACATGGACACTTCCAACAACAATCCGAGTTCCTCCAAAAGACAGTCTCCTACCAGTCCCGGGACCCCTCTCTGGATAAAGGCCAAGCCAAAAAGGGCCAAGGACAATGGTCCACCTTGAAGTAGTTGTAAGAGCAAGAGATGGTTTGTTCCTTGTTTGCAGAATCTTGTTTGTTCTTTTCTGGACTAGTTCTCTCAAGGGCCCTTCTTTTTGAGCCTCCCACTTTGTGAGCTTTTTTCAAGACCATAGAACACTGTCTATAGTGATATTGGCACAGTTGATGTAATTTTCTTATGTGGGCAAGCGGCCCCTACCTGCCTTTTAAAGAGTGAAAGGAGAAACAAATACCAATTTTTACCTTGTTTGTTAAGCCTGTTAGCAGGAAGGCCTGGGCTTGGGGGACTCTCCCGCCACTATTCGGACGGGGGGGGGAGAACTCCTCAGTTTATGGCCTAACAGGGGGGGCTAGCAATTTATAATGAGTCCCAGGATAGTTTGGCCTTGTGGTCAACTTTGATGTTTCATTTCAAATGTTATTATGTTGCATTATATTCTTTCATTTAGTTTTTAATTATTGGCAAGAGGGCTCCTTGGTGGGGGGTGGTTTCCCTGCGCCTCTGCCTATCTTTTAGACTTCTTAGTAAGCTGGGGGATGGGCTGTCTAGCGGTACTGGCCAGACACTTAAACTGTAACCAAGGGGTGACCAGGGGGCTTTTGCCTTTCTCCATCCCTGGTCGTATAACCCTTATGCGAAGAAAGATGCCCTTTTCAGGGCTACAATACAGTAGAGATTACTGTACAATTTTTAATCTCATCTTCTTTTCACTTCATGTTCCAAATTTCTTGCACTTCCTTTTATCTTTCCTCCTTTCTAGAGTGTTCGTGGACCGGTGGTCATCGCGCAGGACAGGCCCAGGTTCCCAGAATAAACAGATTTCCCGGAGCGCCAGTGAGGGCTTTCAAGTCACCCAGGGGAGGGTGAGTGTTTACACTGACATCAGCTCCTTTTGTTCCAAGTCTGATGGCTGACCACATACAAGCTTCTTTAAAGGTTGCTACTCATAACGTTCAGGTACTTAACTTGCCCATTAAGCGTAGAAAACTATGTGACCATAATAAAACGTTAAAATTAGATATTATTTTGCTCCAAGAAACACACTTCCCAGCTTCCTATAATACAAAATTTCTCCACTCTTACTTTCCGCATTTCTTTTTAGCCAACGCGGAGAATAAAACAAAAGGAGTAGCCATTCTATTTTCAAAAAACTGTAACTTCACTTGGCTTTCAGAGGTTAAAGACCCAGAAGGCGGGTATATTTTGGTTAAGGGAAGCATTGATGGCCAAATGGTCTCTCTAATATCGTACTACATCCAGAACAAGGGAAAACTTCAGTTCTTTCAAAAAAATGTTGGATTCTTTATCCCCCCTACTTGAAGGCACAATAATTTTTGGAGGAGACTCCAATGTTGCCTTTGACCAAACAATAGATAAGACAAGGCCTTTAGGTAGCCAACTCCTTCGTCCTTCCAGAATCAGTCTGCGAATAGCTAAATTACCCCACACATTCAACTTAGTTGACGTATGGAGGGAAATGCACCCCTTGAGAAGGGACTACACTCACTTTCCCAGCCCTCACAACTCATACTCCAGGATTGATCACCTTTTAACCCCTTCTTTCGTATTGCCTATCATACTAGAATCTCGTATCCATGACACAGTAATCTCAGACCATTCTATAGTTTCCCTCTCTATCCGCATCCAGACCAAGGTATTCCCCACACCTCACTGGAGACTCAATGAATCATTACTGACGGATCCAGTAAATGTAGTAGAAATTGATAAAAATCTGCAGGAATATTTTTCCTTTAACAAGGTTGGGGAGACTTCAGTGGAATCGGTGTGGGCAGCACATAAGGCCTTCATAAGAGGAAAATTCATTCAGATGCCATCTAGGATTAAAAGAGAGAGAGGGGCCACATTGAAACTATTGGAGGAATCTTTCCTAGCAATTAAAGCTGAACCCAAGGCGCACCCCTCCCCGAAATTAATAGATAAACTAGACAAGATTAAGATAAAGCTTAACCTAGCCCTCACCACGAAAGCAGAGAACTTTCAACAAATTTTACACACACAGAAATAAAACGAGTTCTTTGTTGGCAAGAAAGTTGACCCCTCGCATGAGACACCTATCAATGCCCAAGATCAGGGCCTCTGGCAAGCCCCCTTCAACCAACCCTGATATAGTAGTAGGGGCCTTCCAAAACTTTTATGAAAAACTTTACAGCCCATTGACAGCTGAGAATGTGGAGGATATTGCTGGGTTTCTTGAGGACACAACATTGCCCCTCCTTTCGGACAAACATAGAGACTTTATGGAAGCAGCAATAACCGAGGAGGAGGTAGTGGGGGTCATCAAGGACATCAAGCAGGGTTCGGCTCCTGGTCCAGACGGCCTCTCAGGGCCTTACTATAAGTCCTTTGCTTCAACTCTAGCACCACACATGGCAAGTTTTTTTAACTCCAAAATGAAAGGGGATCCCTTGGAGTCACAGTTAAATACGGCATTTATTACAGTAATTCCCAAACCTGAGAAAAACCAAGAGGAAGTAGACAACTACCGCCCTATATCTCTCATAAACATTGACCTGAAAATTCTTACTAAGCTGCTAGCAAACCGTCTTGCTTCATTTATTGATCAATACATCCACAAGGACCAGGTGGGCTTTATACCAGGAAGACAGGGTCCTGACCAAATTAGAAGAGCTATTGATTTAGTATCCATTCTTCAATCTAACTGGACAGGTGGGTCTGAACAGTAAGGGATGTCACTAGATCTCTGCAAGGCTTTTGACTCCTGGCCCTACCTGTTTCTTTTACTGAAACGATGGGTTTTGACCAGAGGTTTCTTGGCCTCATCAAAGCTCTATATTCTTTTCCCCAGGCTGTAATAAAACTACAAGGATTTTATTCCAATTCCTTTCCTATCAAGACAGGCACTAGGCAAGGATGTCCTCTATCCCCTTTACTTTTTGCTATTGCCATTGAGACACTAGCCATTTCTATTAGAAGCAACCCTAACATTAAAGGGATCACTTGTGGCAACCAAGAGCATAAATGTGGCCTGTTCGCAGACGATATTTTTGTTTTCATAACTTCCCCTCCCCAACCTTTGCCAGCTTTTAGACAGATTTTCTGCACTCTCGGGTCTTAGGGTTAATTACACAAAGTCCCAAGCATTGAAATAATATCTACATTATTGTTGGGATTTAAGTTTAAATGGAGTAATACCTCTATTAACCACTTCCATACAGGACACTTACACCCCCTTCCTTACCAGACCAATTTTCAGCTTTCAGCACTCTCACACTTTAAATGACAATTACTCAGTCATGCAACACTGCACCCAAACAAAATTTTTATCATTTTTTTCTCACAAATAGAGCTTTCTTTTGGTGGTATATAATCACTGCTGGGTTTTTTATTTTTTTCAATATAAGCGAAAAAGTAGCGAAAATTTTGAAAAAAAACACTTTTTTTTAGTTTGTATTGAAAAATTTTGCAAAAAAGTAATTTTTCTTCATAAATTTGGGTGATAATTTATACTGCTACATATCTTTGGTAAAAATAACCCAAATTAGTGTATATTATTTGGTCTCTGTGAAAGTTATAGAGTCT
>BLSH010106835.1:635245-646350 GCA_018402905.1 Glandirana rugosa
TGTTGTTTTAGGAAACTCTTCAGGCCCCCCTGCTCGTGGCCAACATTTTTTTTCCCGGACGAAGTTGGAGATTTTGTGGAAGAGACGGAGACCTAAAGTAAAGTGGTACTGGCTGTGAGATGGGATCCAGTCCAGACAATCTTCCTGTCGTTACCACCGTTTCAGCCCTTACTTTTCGGACATCACGGGGCACTAGGGGTCCTTACGTACGTGAACGAAGAATCAATCACTAACCCCGGTGAAAACCTATCGGAGTTCAAATAACTAGACACCGAATTGGTTGGGGGCTGGTTATTATGGAGGAGGTTAAGCACCTTGGCCACATTATTGGTCGGGGGTTGGTTAAGCCACAGATCAATAAACTTGAGGCTATCCAAAAGTGGCCCCAATCACTAACTAAGAAGCAAGTGCATGCATTCCTGGGGATCACGGGGCACTACAGGCTTTTCATTCCCGACTTTGCCACCATTGCTGTCCTTCTAACAGACCTGACCTAGGGTAGAGTGTCGGTCATGGTGAAATGAAATCCAGAGGCAGAGAAGGTGTTTTAGAGGTTGAAGCAGGCCCTTTTTTTTACAACCGGTGCTCGTCCCCCCGGACTTCTCAAAGGATTTTGTTGTGCAGACAGACGCCTCTTAGGTGGAACTAGGGGCCATAATGTCCCAGATCAGAGATGGTGAGGAGCACCCGGTTGTATACCTGAGCAAAAAGTTGAACAGGCATTAGAAAAATGATGACATTGTCAAAAAGCAGTGCTTAGCCATCAAGTGGGCCTTGGAGGTCCTAAGGTACTATCTGTTGGGAAAACGATTTAGGCTAGTCACCGACCATGCCCCCCTGAAGTGGATGTGTGACAATAGGGTGAAAAATAGTCAGTGACAAGGTGGTTCCTGGCCCTACAGCCTTTATAGTTCACAGTGGAGTACTGGGCGGGAAAGCTCCAAAATAACGCAGATGCCCTTTCCCGGATCCACTGTATGGTCGGGACAGTTGCTCAGCCAAGGGGGCTTGAGCAGAGGGGGGATATGTGACGTTAAGCGAAGCAAACCAATAGATGGATGCTATGTGTCGCCTCGCATGCATTCATTTGGAGTGGACGAAGGTGGAATCCTGTCCAGGTATTACCAGCCACCTTGGCAGGCTGGGCTCCGGACCAGATTTTGTGTTCCACTGGTGTTCACTCTCAGGTGGTGTTTAAATGACCAGGAAGAGAGCAAGGGTTTGCTGGGACTTTTGAGAGCGTTCAGCTGAGAGTGCTGACAAAAGGAGCTTTGTGCTGTGGACCAAAAAGGGTTTGCACTAACATGGTTTTGTGGGTGTCTGGGACAAGCCCAGCACCGCTTAGAGAAGTATGCTGAAATGTTCAGTTAGAGACTGGATGGCAAGGATTTACTTAATGTTTTGTTTATTTATTTATTTATTTTTTTAACCAACAATTTTTATTGAAAATATTTTCCAGTTGTACATCCAAAGGTTACATTCTTTACATAGTGTGTTTATACAAATCAACATGCTCTTTTATAGTAGAGTTTTGTTGCAAGAAAAGATTAGAAAAAGGGAAAAAGGTGGAGGATTGAAGAGAAGAGAAGGAAGGCTAGAAGCACAAGGAACATTTACATCTTCTGTATGTATTGGTATATTCTGAGCGAGTACTTATGTAGACTCTGGCTTCCATTGGCTCCCTCACTCTCCATCAGCTTAATGTAGAGCCTGTCACCCCTAAAGGGAACATACTGTGATCAGGCTCCACATTCATCCGTTTAGTGGTTTAGTTAGGAGCCACTTGGAAGGCCCAATTTTCACTCATACTTCCATATTTGAGTCTATCGGTGAGTATAACAGTCGCTACTTCTTCAAATTTTCCCACTATTACAATGTCATAAATATTTCATATTTCATTCAACACTAGAGGACCTGTTTGACTGTAGCCATGAGTTCCAGCATCTGTGAAAGTTTTCACCCCTTCCCTCTTTATATGACAACAGTTTTTCCATTTCACATTGTGCATTAACCCTAGTGACAATTTCTGCAATCCTTGGAGCGTGCTTTGTCTTCCATTTTGCTGCAATTGCTATTCTTGTAGCACATAGTATGTGAACTACAATTTTCCTCAGGTGTGGCGGGAATAATTCTATTTTTAGGCTGAGAAGGGCCAGATCTGGGGTGATGTTGTATTGTTTCCCAGTCATTTCTGACACTAGGGAGGACACCTCCTTCCACAGATGCTGGACTTGACCACATGACCAAAAGATATGTAACAGATTACCCCTATCCGAACAACCTCTCCAACACAGGGGAGATATCTCCGTATTAAGTGTGTGTAAGCGTACCGGGGTCATGTACCATCTATGTAGGATTTTCTGTGAGTTATCCCAGTGGTCAATACATGCGGATGATCTGTAATTATGTTTAATGGCTAAAAGCCACTGTTGGAGGGGGAACTCTTTTTGGAGCTCCTCTTCCCATTTAAGCATTACTTGGAGCTTTACTCTTATGGGATGATAGTTAAAGTATCTATAGCATAATGATATGCCTTTGCATTTCTGAGGCGATTTGTTCATAAGGAAATTCAATATGGGCAATGGTACTTCTATGTTTTAGGTTGTACCTTCTCCTCAAAATGTTTTATTTGCTGGAGTTTGAACCTCTCCATCGTTGTCATTTCTACTGATTCACTACCAGCGTAGTAGAATCCTCTTCGTTTCCACTCCGTAGTAGAGAAATCTCTTATCATATAGTCATAGGCAGCTATTGGTTTCTGTAGGTGGAAGAGTTCCTCCTCCTCAAACTTCTGTCTACAGATTGTAGCCCAGGCTTGTACTGTCGCCTGTATTGTGGGGTATGGAGGGATTATAGGGTTGTGAACCATCGCTGCCGCCATCAATAGTGCAGTTAAGTTGTGGCCTGGTGTTACTTCCTGTTCTAAGGCGGACCACAGATTGTCTTCCTGGCAAGAGAACCAGTATTTCGTTTGATCTAATATTGACGCTTGGTGGTATGCCCATGCGTTTGGTAAACTACAGCCTCCTTTTAGTTTGTGTTTGTATAGGTTTGATAACGCTATTCTTGGCTTCTTTCCTGCCCATATGAGGTTTCTTAGGTTGGAAGCTAGTTGGGAGAAGAATTGTGGAGGGATTGGTATTGGTAAAGTTCTAAAGTGATATAGCAGTTTTGGGATGATTTGCATCTGATACGCTGCTATGCGGCCTACCCATGATAGTTGGTATTTACTTATGACTTCCATTGATTCCTCTTTCAGTTTTTTTAGTAGTGGGGGGAAGTTGGTCTCATACAATTTAGAAGCTGTGTTAGGCAGTTGTATACCCAGGTATGTTATTGACGGTGGGTCCCAAGTGCAGGGGAATAGCTCTTTTAACCTAGATAAGTTATTTTCGGTTATGTTAATAGAGAGTGCTGAGCATTTAGTGGTGTTAATTTTGTGATAGGAAATTTTCCCAAAAGATGTCAAGGTTTCTTTTAAGTTTACTATTGAGGCTTCTGGATTCGTTAGGGTGAGAATTATATCGTCTGCGAATAATCCTATTTTATGCTCTCTGTTTCCTATGGTTATTCCCTGGAGGTTCTTATTCGCTCTTACCATTTCTGCCAAGGGTTCTATAGCTAATGAAAAGATTATTGGGGAAAGAGGACATCCCTGGCGGGTGCCATTAGTCAGTTGGAATGATTCAGAGAGAATTCCTGACGTGTACACTTTTGCTGTGGGGTTCGTGTATATGGACATGATTGCTGTGTGTATGGGTCCATGGAACCCGAATTTGGTGAGTGTGGTGGCAAGATACCCCCAATGGACTCTGTCGAATGCTTTTTCAGCATCCAGAGTAAGAAACAAGGTGGGTTTACGGGAGAGTTCTGTAAATTTAAGGAGGTTTATCATTCTCCTCGTGCTGTCAGGCGCCTGTCTGCCTTTTACAAATCCCACTTGATCCAAGCCCACCAGCAAAGGCGTGATTTCCATCAGTCAGTTAGCCAAAACCTTAGCGAATATCTTTAGATCTGAGTTGAGTAATGAAATCGGTCTATAGTTTTGGGGTAAGGAAGGGTCTTTCCCTGGTTTCGGGATGGTTATTATGATTGCTTGTAACATTTCCTCTGGGAATTTACCTATTTCCACTGCTTCATTGTAAAGCGTTATTAATCTTGGGGCTAAAATGTGAGTAAAATTTTGGTAGTACTCGGCCGAGAAGCCATCTGCTCCGCGAGATTTATGTTTAGGAAGGGCTTTTATCACATCTAACACTTCTTCAATGGATATTGGTCTATTTATGTGCTGGAGAGTGAGTTTGTCTATCTTAGGTAGTTTGATGTGTCGTAGGAAATTATTTATTTCCTCTATGGAGGGTTGGTGGGTATTTGTGTCTTGCCTGAGATTATATAGGGTCTCATAATAGGCCTTGAAGGCATTAGCTATGTCTTTGGGGTTGTGAAAGATATTGTTATTTTGTGGGTGTACTATTTTTGCTATTTTAGATCGTGCCTGACGGTGCTTCAGTTGGGCTGCTAATAGTTTACTGGCTCTGTTGTGCTGAGAGTAGTAGGAGAGTTTCATTCTCTTAAAATATATATCATAGTCCCTTTTTAGTATTTGTTTTAATTCTTCTCGTCTGGTATTGAGTTGTTCCAAAATGGTGTCATTGGTACCCTTAGAGTTTTTATGGGCCTTCTCCAGGTCTGAGATTTGTTTATTTAGGGCTGTTATAGCCTGCACTTTCTTTTTCTTTTCTCTAGAGGCTATCTGTATCAGTGCTCCTCTGGCTACCGCTTTGTGGGCACACCATATTGTTGCAGGTGAACAGTCTGGGGTTTCGTTAAATTTGAAGTAATCCTCCAATTTCTTCCGCATTTCCTGTTGGATCTGCGGTTGAGAGAGCAGGAAGGTATTGTTTCTCCATAGAGAAGATTGGGTTTGCATGTAGTTGTCTATAATGTCTATGGTGATGGGTGCGTGGTCTGACCATGTAATGTTTTGTATTCTGGCATCAGATACATTCTGCAATATATGCTGATCTACAAGGAAGAAGTCTATTCTAGAATAGCTTTTATGAAAATTCGAGAAAAATGTATAGTCCCTCTCAGTGGTATGCAGGCAGCGCCATGGGTCATATAAATTCTCCTCCGCAGTTAATTGACCCATGTCTGGACGTCGCCTACCCACCACTGAAGAGGAGTCCATATCTCCATGCATAACAGTGTTGAAATCCCCACAAACAATTAAGTTCCCTCGCTGAAGTTTTTTGGCTGCTTGAATTGTTTTCCTGATGAACTTCATAGGATGATTGTTAGGTGCATAAATATTGACAACTGTGTATAGTCTGTTATTGATCTCTGCTGTAAGAATAATATAACGGCCGTGCGGGTCGCTTACACTATTCTGCAGAGTGAATGTCACTGAGTCCTTAATTGCTATCATTACTCCTCTGTGTTTCTTCAGTGCTTTTGCCATGAAGATATGTGGAAATTTGTTGTGTGTACAGTTTGGTGACTTACTCTGGGAGAAGTGCGTCTCCTGCACGCATAGGATGTCACATCTCAGTTCCAGGGCTTTCCTCCAGAGGGATCTTCGCTTATGAGGGCTGTTCAAACCTCTAGTGTTGAAAGACATTAATTTAAGGGACATTCCATCTGTACGTTGCGCTGTGCTGCCATCTAGTGGAGAACATTTGTAGACTCAAGAGAAAGGTTATTTTGAAGCGCTTGTAGCATTCCAGCCTGTGTTCCTTCAATGAAAAGAAGTAAAAGATCGAGAAAGAGAAAATTTCAACTGATAACATTAGTACTTTTGGTAAACTGTAACAAAGCTTTGCCATGAAAGCGATAGTGTTCCGGATTTTCCCGTAAACCAAGTGGAGGGGTTTAAGTAAATCCAGGAAGGAAATAAAACACATAAACTGTAAAACTTTTTCTGTGTTCAGCCGAACATCAGCTACTCCATGTCTTGTACCCTGTCAGTGTTGAGTACTACTTTAGGTGACTGTCAGGTTCCCTGGCAAAACAGGGAATTGTTCTTCCATGACATCTGTTGCTGGTTGTGAGGTCATAACTTTCTGTTTGGAAGGGCAGGTTGCCCTGAGGTGCTGGGTTGATTCTCCATGGGTAATAATCCCCATTTACGCAGCAGGTCCAGGCCCTGCTCCAAGGAGGTGATGCTGTATGCAACATTTTTCCACTCTGTCATCAGTTTGGTTGGAAAGCCCCATTTGTAGAGGATCTTATGGTTCCTTAACATTTTTGTAATGGGGACTAGGTCATTTCTAGCCGCCATTGTGGCCTTGGAGAGATCAGCGTATAGCGTGATTCCCTTGAATGGTTCCGGTAGGGTCTGGTTTTGTCTTGTGTATCGCATTAGTTGTTCTTTTATTTGGAAGAAATGAATTCTTGCTATAGTGTCTCTGGGGATTTTGTCAGGTAGATATGACGGCTTAGGCAGTCTATGTACTCTGTCAATAATCACGTCTGCTGGCGTCTGCTGGCGTGAGGGAGGGAATGGTCGCGAGCATGAGCTTTTGTAGATATTGGCGTAATTCTGTCGGTTTAACCGATTCTGGTATGCCTCTGAATTTTAGTTCCTGCGATTTCGGTCCTCTAAGTCTGCGATTTTCAGTCACAGTGATTTGATTTCTTCCTCCATATCAAAATGAGCGTCCACTAATTCATTATGTGCTGTGGAGAATTCCCCCATTTTGCTCTCCATGTGTGTTACTCTGTTCTCTAAAATAGTGATGTCTTTGTTGGTGGATCGCATGAATGAGTTAATGTCCTGTTGTATGGCCCCTCTTAATGTCAACAGCATATCTTTCATAGTGATGTCTGTAATAGGGGTGCCTGAGGTGGGAAAGTTGTCTAGCTTATTGCCCTCCTCCGTTGCCTGCTCCATGTCCTCTCCCTCTGTGCCATCATCTCCCCCTCCTTCTCCTGTGGGGTTTAGTCTCCTTTTCTGTTTTATTGGGCTATTGTCTACTGAAGGGGGATTAGGTGTGCCTGAATCAGGCGACTCACCGCTCCTTTGCTCCTCCGTGCCGAGGGCCGCGTGAGGCTCCGTGCTGCTTCTTCTTCCGGCGCCATCTTGGCTGGGCCCAGGCAGCGCTGCTGAGTAAAAGTCTGTCAGTTTTCTTGGCGGATCTCTGCCTTTTCTCTTCCCCATTACTACCCTCCAGTCCTCTGTGCCTTGCTGTGCCAGGATCTGGGTGTCTTAAGCCTGTGGTGTCGGTGTAAGTCGCTCTGGAGTGACTGGTGTGTCGGAGCTCCCCTCTCACACCACCATTAGCTTCGGCTGCTGGCTCCGCCCCCATGTTTTGTTTATTTTGAAATGCAACCTTTTTGCCAATAAACCTGGCTGCAAACCAGATTTTAAGAAAACTGTGTCTCAAATGCCTTCTTCCCAGGAAAGGTTATCGCCACAAGAGCTAATCCCTCACAATATATATATATTGGCTCTATACACCACCACAATGATTTGAAATGAAACAAACAAGATGTGCTTTAACTGCAGACTTTCAGCTTTAATTTGAGGGTATTTACATCCAAATCAGATGAACTATGTAGGAATTACAACAGTTTGTATATGTGCCTCCCACTTTTTAAGGGACCAAAAGTAATGGGACAGATTAACAATCATAAATCAAACTTTCACTTTTTAATACTTGGTTGCAAATCCTTTGCAGTCAATTACAGCCTGAAGTCTGGAACGCATAGACATCACCAGACACTGGGTTTCATCTCTGGTAATGCTCTGCCAGGCCTCTACTGCAACTGGCTTCAGTTCCTGCTTGTTCTTAGGGCATTTTCCCTTCAGTTTTGTCTTCAGCAAGTGAAATGCATGCTCAATTGTATTTGGGTCAGGTGACTGACTTGGCCATTGCATAACATTCCACTTATTTCCCTTAAAAAACTCTTCGGTTGCTTTCGCAGTATGCTTCGGGTCATTGTCCATCTGTACTGTGAAGCACCGTCCAATGAGTTCTGAAGCATTTGGCTGAATATGAGTAGATAATATTGCCTGAAACACTTCAGAATTCATCCTGCTGCTTTGTCAGCAGTCACATCATCAATAAATACAAGAGAACCAGTTCCATTGGCAGCCATACATGCCCACGCTATGACACTACCACCACCATGCTTCACTGATGAGGTGGTATGCTTTGGATCATGAGCAGTTCCTTTCCTTCTCCATACTCTTCTCTTCCCATCACTCTGGTACAAGTTGGTCTTGGTCTCATCTGTCCATAGGATGTTGTTCCAGAACTGTGAAGGCTTTTTTAGATGTTGTTTGGCAAACTCTAATCTGGCCTTCCTGTTTTTGAGGCTCACCAATGGTTTACATCTTGTGGTGAACCCTCTGTATTCACTCTGGAGAAGTCTTCTCTTGATTGTTGACTTTGACACACATACACCTACCTCCTGAAGAGTGTTCTTGGTCTGGCCAACTGTTGTGAAGGGTGTTTTCTTCACCAGGGAAATAATTCTTCGGTCATCCACCACAGTTGTTTTCTGTGGTCTTCTGGTGTTGCTGAGCTCACTTTCTTTTTAAGGATGTTCCAAACAGTTGATTTGGCCACTCCTAATGTTTTTGCTATCTCTCTGATGGGTTTGGGTTTTCTTTCAGCCTAATGATCGCTTGCTTCACTGATAGTGACAGCTCTTTGGATCTCATATTGAGAGCTGGCAGCAACAGATTACAAATGCAAATAGCACATTTGAAATGAACTCTGGAACTTTTATCTGCTCCTTGTAAATGGGATAATGAGGGAATAACACACACGTGGCCATGGAACAGCTGAGCAGCCAATTGTCCCATTATTTTTGGTCCCTTAAAAAGTGGGAGGCACATATACAAACTGTTGTAATTCCTACACTGTTCACCTGATTTGAATGTAAATACCCTCAAATTAAAGCTGAAAGTCTACAGTTAAAGCACATCTTGTTTGTTTCATTTCAAATCCATTGTGGTGGTGTATAGAGCCAAAAAGATTAGAATTGTGTCGATGTCCCAATATTTATGGACCTGACTGTATGTGTGAAAAGTGTCAGAATTGGCAGGCGTTGGAGTGGTTAATTAAGAGCAATACAAGACATGAAAATTACATGACAGTGGGGTAGAACAACAGTATTCTCTGTACTTCAACCTGACCAATGAAGAAAAAATCTGAAAAAAATCAGAGCCTGTGCATTGCACATGCATAGATTCTCTGCATGGACCACCATGGAAAATCTCAAAATCCATGCAATGCTAATATCATTTCAGTTCAACTTTAAATTGCTACAGACAAGGGCTAGAGAAAGTTGCTTAGTGATCTGAATCCATAGGGAAGTTCCTCTTAATGGGAAATTTCTAGACAGGCAAAAAGTATTGTAAAGTTCATCTAAAAAAATGCCATCTTTCAGATGAATGGATATCTGCAGAAAACAGATATGCCACAATGTATAAATATCCAAAGGAACTCAGTCACACTTTCAGTATAAAATTGTATTAGATACAGCTGTAGTTAGCAGATAGTAATTGTTTCAAAGTAGCAGCTAAACTTAACAGAAAACCCTGTAATTGCAATGGCCGGGCTAAGTCACTCAACTGATAGTTATAAAGAGACCCTGACATTAAAAACCCTTGTAATTCTCTGACATTAATGCAAAAATCAAAATAATCTGGGTATTATAAAATATGTAAATTAGTCATATTTTTTTTTAATAATATGAAATGTAAAGTTCTGCAACATGATTTGCATTATTTTTTATTCAGCACATGTAAAATGATAACAAACTATATTGTGGATTTTCCACCTACAGTATTTTTTTATTGTACAAGTTTCTTTTCTTAGCATCTTTACTGCAGCTTAGTAGTTTTTCTTTATGTATGGTTGGCATTTATGATTGTGAAATAAATAGACATTATGAAACAAAACCCACAGTCAATAAGCATGCCTTAGGCTAGGCTCACACTGTAGAGGGCCCATGTGGGCATGTTTGAATGGGTTGCTGCACAAGCAGGAAACACGGAGAAAAAGCCAATAAGAATTAATTGCACCCCCACAGATATGCTAAAGAGAACAACATCTTGCGTGTGGGTCGGGGAACTGTGTGATTTACACACGTTCCTGGACCCACTACAATTTGAACCTTAGACAAGTTTAAATGACAATATAAGCCCTTTAGTGTATATTACTTATATTCTCCATTGGCAAGCATATTCTACTACTAAATAAGTATTTGCTACAATACTAAAAAGCTAACATCTAGTAAATAACAGTGAAGCGCTCCACACAACTACTAATAAATACAAGTGTAAATATCAGATCATAACAGATGCAAAATTAGGAAAAGTATGAAAAGTGCATCAAAGATTGTGTGTGTCCAATATTGTAAATAAAGTCCCATACACAGTCCAATTTCACTGTAAAATTGATTCAAGGAAACTTTTTCATTTTCACAACTTGGGTGCGCTTCACAAGAAATTAGCACCAATGTGCCCACTGCCATACCCCGTGTGGTGTCTCCTCACCTTATACAATGGACCCCACTGCAACAATGGAGGTCAAATAACCCTTATATTGTAAAAAAGCATCAGCCAGTATACAGGTCCCCTTTAACATTCACCAGTCCACGGTGGATAACATTCATGTAAAGCATAAAAGAAGCCTCATAGTATAGACCGCAAAATCATTTATCACATGCTAATTAACCACTTCCTTACTGGGCACTTAAACCCCCCTCCTGCCCGGACCAATTTTCAGTTTTCAGCGCTGTCGCTCTTTGAATGACAATTGCGCGGTCGTGCGACGTCGTACACTATTTACTAAAACGCCAGATATGATACTCCGAAGAAAATACGAAATGTACTTACAATAGGTGGCACCTGACCACTTACAATTTCCCCTGGACATATGACCGACTACGAAAAAATGTTATATTCCCAATAAACTGGAGGTAACAACGTCACCCCAGGTAACATATTCCACTCCTCTGTGGTGTGCCCCATACCGTCACCCGTGTAACCACGATTAAAGAACACTTCGCGTGGGTTCAACACTTTTACTTTTTCAAAGGAACTTAGTTAAAATGTCACTTTAACCTGACACATACCCTGAAATAAATGT
>BLSH010106835.1:656660-684719 GCA_018402905.1 Glandirana rugosa
AAATTTGATTTTAATTTATTTTCCCTCTCCCCATTTTTTGTAGGGCACTTGTCCTAGTTTGAAGATGATTTTAGAACAGTTATATGGCTTCTACTGTTAATTAATACTTTTGAGACACAGTTTGAAGATGATCCACATTCACCTCCATTTTTGCATTTTTTAAGTTTTTATTTTTTTAAAAATATTTAAAGTTATTTCCCTGTCCCCATTTTTTTGTAGGGCACTTGCCCTACCCTTACCCCCATTTTACTTCCTTTTGCAGCCCTCTGGGGCTTTCCAGGACTTTCCTACAGCCATTTTTGTGCCTAAAAGTTCGGGTCCCCATTGATTTCAATGGGGTTCGTTGTCCGTGCGATCGTTCAGGTTCCGTCCGGACCCGGACCCGGACTTTGTCCCGAAGTTCGGACGGACCAGCAGAACCCGAACTTCCAGAGGTTCGCTCAACTCTAGTTACGACCTCTGTCGACCACTGGAGTAAACACTTCACAGATCCAGACCTCACTGATAAAATAATGCTTGGATACAAGAAAACGCTCCAAATCACTCCCAATGAAATATGGAGGGAGACGCAACTCAAAATTATACACCGGGCTTTCATCCCTTTTATTATGGACAAGGCCAACCCCTCTGCATCTCTGTGCCCTCTCTGCAACCATCCTAGGCCTTCTTTGCACCATCGTTTCTGGTCATGCTCTTTCATAACTGCCTTCTGGGACCAGGTCATAATCTTCATCAAGAGCATAACCCAGCTTAACCTTCCAAGGGACCCTCTACTCCTAATTTTCGGTCACTGGGACAAACAGCTTATATTACATTCCCCCCAACCCAATCCCGTTGACCCTCAGCTCAAAGATTGGACACTCACCTGCCTCCTTGTTCCCCGCCGAGTCATTCTCAAACAATGGACGTCTACTATGAGCCCCTCCATTCCTCAGATCAAAAAAGAGATGATCTCACTATTCTACAAGGATAAGCTCAACACCGACCTCACAAACCCCAGACACTCTGACTTATTCTTTCGCAAATGGATGCCTTTTATCACCGCCACCTTCTCCCAGGAGGAATTTGAGACTATATATGACTTTTTCAGATATCAGAGGACTTAGGTATACGATTATCTATCTGGACATCATCTCTATCTGCTAACCCTTCGATATACGCTCTGCTCTTGGTAACCACCTCCTGTCCTCGCCCCTACATCCTCTTACAACTCCAGGTAGAATACTCCCAGCCCCTTCTCCTTACCTTCACCTACTCTCACATGTTAACCAAGTTCTTTTTTTCTTACCCCGATTTTATTACAGGGAGATCCATCAAACCTTCTCTGTGCACTGCTCACTGTTTTGTGGCACTTTGGCTCTCTGACTCTGTTGTTACTTATGTTGTGCCCTATTACTGCGTAATGCATCTATCGGATCAGATGGATCCCTATTTGTACCATAATGCTCTGTCTTGCTTTTATATGATCAATAAAATTTCTTTGAAAAAAAAAATAAAAAATTCCGCAAATCTCGCACATTATCGGTGGACGGTGCAAAACTATTGCTGTTCGCGGATTATTCCATTGAAGTGATGAAGCAACGCAAGGCCTACTCTGCAGTCTGCACAACTTTGCACGATCAACAAATTAGATTTACTCTAGCATACCCAGCGACTCTACACATTCACCTGCAATCTGGGGAACACCACACCTTCCACACTCCTGAGGAAGCAGACCGTTACGTTAACGATACCCTTGACCTGGAAATGGAGCAATCTACCACTACAGAAGGATCCTCTCTATCAACGGCTGCCCCACAATCCTCCCAGGCTAGGCCACAATGATCTCCGACTAAGCTGCCTTACAAGCGTAGCCGGGTAGCTCCCCGGGAAGATTACCCTGGAGTCCGCTGAAGAATCCATGATTTGAGACGATTGGAGCACATTCTTGTTGGGAAGTATATCCCCCCTTCTTTTTTGGCATTGATCTATGCACCCCTTTAACCACTGCCTATCTTATTCACACCCTGCACCCCCTTGTTCACATGTGAACACTAAGTGCCTTACTTAGGACACGTGGAGGGGGCCACAGGCCTCTCCATCTATGGGACATATGTCCCCCCTGAGTCTACTGACTCTATGTATACTCTCCTTTTAATGTTTTGCTTTACTGATGTTATTAGGTTTTCTATTGTTGAAGCCTCCTTTTCCCCCTGAGAGATTACCCAAGAGGGTCCCTGCCCTATATTGGCTCCCTACATTGCTATCGTCTCCACCAGGCCCAGACACCCACCCTTCTACCCCTGCCCTACCCCACACCCTGGCACTGCCCTCCCCCCTTTTTTCTGCCCCCCCTGGAGTAGGATACCTGCCCCAAGGGGGATGAAGTGGCTGGCTGTTTTACTGTTCTATGTGTTAGTTGGTTTCCATGTGGAAAAAAGTGAAGTTACTCATTATTGAATGTTGTTCCTCATACCCCATCCCTTCCCTGTTTTTCCTGCAGCGACATATTTACTGTTTGGCGCCCATATTTGCCTGTGTAACTTGTTTATCCTCAGGGGACATGCGATCTTATGGTGAACCCCGGATGGATAGCGACTGGGCTCTATAACACCCATTTCTACACCTACCCATCTAGTATCCCACTTCTCTTGTAGATATGGCATCGCGTTCAGATGGGTGTCACCTGAAGATTGTATCCTGGAATGTCAAGGAACTTCATTCTCCAGGTAAGCGAATGATGGTTTTTAGGCATCTGAAGCACCTGAGGGCAGATGTGGCTCTCCTTGAAGAGACCCACCTGTCTGCAGATTACCTACCTCGTCTGCGCAAAGTTTGGGTTGGCGAAGTATATGGGTCTTCGGCGCTAGGCCATAAGGCTGGAGTCGCTGTTCTTCTGCATAAGAACTTAAGACACGCAATTCGGAAGGTACACACTGACTCGACTGGGCGCAAAATCACACTCAAAATTACCTTAGCATCAAAAGAAATAGCCATTACTAACGTATATGCCCCGATTCTCTCAACACGTCCTTTTTCCAGGAGCTGGTCTCATGAATAATGACTAGAGTTGAGCGAACCTCTGGAAGTTCGGGTTCTGCTGGTTCGGCCGAACTTCGGGACAAAGTCCGGGTTCGGGTCCGGACAGAACTCGAACGTTCGCACGGACCCCGAACCCCATTGAAATCAATGGGGACCCGAACTTTTAGGCACAAAAATGGCTGTAACAATGTCCTGCCAAGTGCTAGAGGGCTGCAAAAGGAAGTAAAATGGGGGTAAGAGTAGGGCAAGTGCCCTACAAAAAAATGGGGATAGGGAAAATAAATTAAAATCAAATAAAAAAATGGGAAGGGGGGTGGATGTGGAGTAGGAGCCTAGAGGTTGACTAGGCCGTGACCATGGCAGTGTAAGAGGAAGTGAAGGTGGTCGAGGAGGAGAAGGAGGTAGCCAACATGGTATTTTTTTTTTGTTTGTTTATAATTGAGGTGGCCCCCAAAATATTGAGGCCTAGTCAAAAAAACAAGTATATGAATGGCTGTGTGAGTCCGGTCTAAATGTTTATTCTGCACAAGGTACAGACAAGTCTTGTGGGATCCATGCCTGATTCATTTTAATAAAGGTTAGCTTGTCCATGTTGGATGTGGACAAATGGCTCCGCTTGTCTGTGATAATGCCCCCTGCCGTGCTAAACACACGTTCCGGCAATACACTGGCTGCAGGGCAGGCCAGCACCTCCAAGGCATAAACAGCAAGCTCAGGTCATGTGGCCAATTTGGAGAACCAGAAGTTGAATGGGGCAGACCCATCAGTCAGTATGTGTAGGCGTGTGCACACATACTCTTGCACCATGTTGCTGAAATGCTGCAGGCACTGCAGCATGTAGTCGGCCATGTGTGCCAGGCTGCCCAGAGGCAAAGACAAGCTGTCCTCTGTGGGAGGTATATCATCTGTGTCCTCTGTATCCCCCCAGCCATGCTCCAGTGATGCCCACGAGCTGCGTTGGGTGCCACCCTGCTGCAATTCCTCCTCCTCCTCCTCCTCATCTTCCTCGTCCTCCTTGTCCTCCAGAACTGTGCCCTGGCTTGAATATTTTTGACCTGGCCTATGCTGGTGCAGGAACCCACCCTCCGAGCCACTTGCGAATGACTGGCCTGATAACGGTGGAAATGACCCCTCTTCCTCCTCCTCCTCATCCTCCTGTGCCACATCCTCTTCCATCATGGCCCGAAATGTTTTTTCATGGAGACATAGAAGTGGTATAGTAACGCTAAGAACAGCGTCATCGGCACTGGCCATGTTGGTGGAGTACTCAAAACACTGCAATATGCTACACAGGTCTCACATGGAGGCCCACTCGTTGGTGGTGAAGTGTTGCTGTTCCGCAGAGCGACTGACCCGTGCGTGCTGCAGCTGAAACTCCACTATTGCCTGCTGCTGCTCACACAGTCTCTCCAGCATGTGCAAGGTGGAGTTCCACCTTGTGGGCACGTAGCATATGAGGTGGTGAGCGGAAAGGCCGAAGTTCCGCTGCAGCGCTGACAGGCGAGCAGCAGCAGGGTGAGAACGCCGAAAGTGTGCACAGACGGCCCGCACTTTATGCAGCAGCTCTGACATATCCGGGTAGTTTTTTTTAAAAAATCTGTACCACCAAATTCAGCACATGCGCCAGGCAAGGGATGTGCGTCAAACCGGCTCGGCCCAGAGCCGCTACGAGATTTCGGCCATTGTCGCACACCACCAGGCCGGGCTTGAGGCTCAGTGGCAACAACCACTCATTGGTCTGTTGTTCAATGCCCGTCCACAGCTCCTGCACAGTGTGGGGTTTATCCCCCAAACATATCAGTTTTAAAACAGCCTGCTGTTGTTTCCCCCTGGATGTGCTGATGTTGGTGGTGAAGGTGTTACGCTGAGCGGATGAGTGGGTGGTCGAGGAGGAGGAAGCGCAGTAGGAGGAGGAGGCAACAAGAGGCAAAGAGAAATGCCCTGCAATCCTCGGTGGTGGAAGGACATGCGCCAAATGGCTAGCCGGCTCAGGCCCACCCGCCACTACATTTGCCCAGTGTGCAGTCAGCGAGATATAGCGTCCCTGCTCGTGTTTACTGGTCCATGTATCAGTGGTTATGTGGACCTTGCCACTGATGGCGTTGCGCAGTGCACACTTGATCTTGTCCCCGACTTGTTTGTGCAGGGAAGGGATGGCTCGCCTGGAAAAGTAGTGGCGGCTGGGTTCCACGTACTGTGGGACAGCCACCACCATCAGGTTTTTGAAACTGTCCGTGTCTACCAGACGGAATGACAGCATTTCAAAGGCCAGGAATTTTGAAATGCTGGCATTCAGGGCCAGGGATCGCGGGTGGGTAGGGGGGTACTTCCTCTTTCTCTCCAGTGTTTGGGAGATGGACAGCTGTAAGCTTCCATTGAACCATGTGGAAATGCTTGGGGACGGTGGCGGACATGGTGGCGTTGCTGTCATATCGTCTGTTTGCTGGGTGGCAGGTGACACTGTCACTGTAGAGGTGGAGGAAGAGGCCGAGGCAGCAGCAGAAGAGGTAGCAGGAGGAGGCCGAGACCTTTCTTGGATTTTGAGGTAATTATTCCAATGCAGTTTGTGCCTTGAATTTAGGTGCCTGGTCATGGGGGTTGTGCTCAGGTTGAGAACATTTATGGCCCGGCTCAGGCTATCATTGCACAGCTTGCAAACCACTCGTGTCTTGTTGTCAGCACATTGTCTGTAGAACTGCCATGTGGGGGAACGCCTTTGAGCTGCCTTTGGTGTGCTAGGTCCCTGGGTGCGGTGGGTAGTAGCAGGCCTACTGTCTAGGGGATGCTCGCTCCGCTTTTGCAACCTGCTTCCTCTTTTGCTGTGCTGGTGCCTCTGTGCGACCACCACTTCTTCCTCCAAACTCCACACGTCACTCGTATGAGCCTCATTCCATGTGGGGTCTAGGACCTCATCATCCTCCACATCATCTTCCACCCACCCTTCACCACTGCCCTCCTTGTCAGTCTGCACACTGAGGCAAGCTGCAGCAGTTGACACCTGTGTTTCGTCATCATCAGAAATGTGCTGCGCTGCTGTTTCCATGTCCTCATCCTGCAACAGAAGTGGTTGGGCATCAGTGCACTCAATGTCTTCCACTTCTGGGGCAGCGCTATGTGGATGGCCCACGGAAAGCACACCAGGAGAGTCATCAAAAAGCATAAGAGTCTCTTGCAGGACTTGGGGCTCAGACTGCTTGGCTAATTTACAAGGGGCTGAGGTGAAAGACAGATGGCCATGGGGTTCAGGTGCCAACTCTGAGCTTTCATCAAGGGACCGGGAGGGAGAACATGTGAAGGAACTGGAGGCATTGTCAGCCACCCAATCTACTATCGCCTGTATTTGTTCTGGCCTCACCAATCATTGAGGGGCATTCGGGCCTACCATATACTGGTGAAGGTTCTGTTGGCTACCTGAGGAAGGTGTTTCCCTTGTGCGTGTAGCTGGCACACCTCAACCACGTCCTCTCCTTCCAACAGGAGGTTCACCAACACCACCAACACCAGCAGCACCAGCATCACCAGCAGCACCATGACCATGTCCCTTATTTGCTCTCCTCATTGGGCCCGCAAATGTATTACGTAGCCCTATGTAAGTATTTATTAATACCAATTAATACCTTTTTTTTGGAAAACACCAACGTAGCCAGACTTTTTATTTTTGTGCAAGAAATGCACTGCTCACACCAACAGCTGCAAGCTCTCCTTTTAGAACTAGGAGATGATTTGTGAACAATAAATAATCTGTCACTTACAGCAACAGCTGGAACCTGGCCATATAGGAGTAGGCAATGGTTTTTCAACAAGAATATGTCCCTCTAAGCAACAGCTGTAAACTCTCCCTTTAGAACTAGGAGATGATTTTTGAACAATAATGTGTCACTTACAGCAATAGCTTGCCCTATAGGAGTAGGCAATGGTTTTTGAACAAGAATCTGTCCCTCTAAGCAACAGCTGGAAACTCTCCCTTTAGAACTAGGAGATGATTTTTCAACAATAATGTGTCACTTACAGCAACAGCTGGCCCTATAGGAGTAGGCAATGGTTTTTGAACAAGAATCCGTCCCTCTAAGCAACAGCTGGAAACTCTCCCTTTAGAAATAGGAGATGATTTTTCAACAATAATGTGTCACTTACAGCAACAGCTGGCCCTATAGGAGTAGGCAATGTTTTTTGAACAAGAATCTGTCCCTCTAAGCAACAGCTGGAAACTCTCCCTTTAGAACTAGGAGATGATTTTTCAACAATAATGTGTCACTTACAGCAACAGCTGCCCTATAGGAGTAGGCAATGGTTTTTGAACAAGAATCTATCCCTCTAAGCAGAAGCCTCTACCAGATGCAGTCAGATCGCTCAAAGCAGCAGTATGTGAATTCTCAAATTACTCCCACAATCTGATCGTTGTGTACGATCCCACAATCTGATCGTTGTGTACGATCGTAACGATCGTTGTGTTAGGCAGAGTTTGATCTGCAATCTGCAACTCAAAGCAGCAGTATTTTAAATCTCAAATTACTCCAACAATCTGATCGTTGTGCACGATCGTAGCGATCGTTGTGTTATGCAGAGTTTGATCTGCAATCTGCAAATCAAAGCAGCAGTATTTGAAATCTCAAATTACTCAAACAATCTGATCGTCGTGCACGATCGTAGCTATCGTTGTTTTATGCAGAGTTTGATCTGCAATCTGCAACTCAAAGCAGCGGTATGTGAAATCTCAAATTTCTGCTATCTGCCCCTCAGAGCAACAGCACAGCAGTAGTAATCTCAGGATGCAGGAACAGATGTTAAAATGTCTGTAATCTCTCCCTCATGCTGGCAGCTTCCTCTCCCTACCCTAACTCAAGAGCATGTGACATGCAGCACTGTGACTCCAGCTTATAAAGAGGCTGGGTCACATGATGCACTGGCCAATCACAGCCATGCTATTAGTAGGCATGGCTGTGATGGCTTCTAAGGGCAAACCAGTGAAACGCTTGTTGATTGGCTGCTCTGCAGCTATTCAACATGTGTGATCAACTACCAGAACCCAGAACCCGAACCCGAATGTTTTTTGAAATGTCCGTGTCAGGTCCATGTCCCGGACACCGGAAAG
Source organism: Glandirana rugosa (assembly GCA_018402905.1). Lineage (NCBI taxonomy): Eukaryota > Metazoa > Chordata > Amphibia > Anura > Ranidae > Glandirana > Glandirana rugosa. Next base: position 664,774 of record BLSH010106835.1, read on the forward strand.
TTCGGTACGGACCTGAACGTTACAGTCCGGGTTCGCTCAACACTAATAATGACTATCCCTGACACCCTCCGCTTGGTGGAAGGGGATTTCAATTCAGTCATGTCAATATCGGAAGACAGATCCAGCATACGACCAAATCCAGCACATCAGGGGGAGACAGCACACTCACCTCTTTTGGCCCAAACGGTAGATGGCATTAAATTTGTTGACCTCTGGTGCCTAACCCACCCCACTGACCGCGATTACACCTTTTTTTCACAGCCTCATCAGTCCTTCTCCCGAATTGACTACCTCTTTACTTTCCCGGCCTTGACATATATGGCCCATAATCCTGAAATTCACAACGCTAAAATATCAGACCATAGTCCAATTTCAATACACCTGATTGATACCAAACCCTCCTCTCCCCCACCCGCCTGGCGCTTCCCATCGTATCTAGCAGATAAAGATGACTTTCGTCACATGCTCTATACTTCATGGGCAGAGTACACCTCTACCAATGGTGCACACATCACTGACCCGAATCTCTTCTGGGATGCCGGCAAAGCATTCCTGAGGGGCAAAATCACCTCCTACACCACTTAATACAAAAGACATGCGAGACAGCAATACACCCAGGCTAGTGAGGCTCTGCGGAACGCTCATCAGCGCCTTTACTAAATAGGACCACTGATAATATCCAATCCTGGCAAAAAGCCAAGCATGACTTTGACCTTTGGGCAGAACAACAAGAGGCTGCTAAGACGGCCTACTCGGCTACCCATTTTCATAGGTTTGGCAATAAAGCGGGCAAATTATTGGCCAAATTATGCTCTGGCCCTAGGCGTCCAACTTACATTTCTGCTTTGAAAAACAGTAAGTCATGACATCTCCCTCCACTATTAGTAAGACCCTTGCAGACTATTACACGACTCTATATGCGGCAGACCCCACAGATTCCTTGGTAGCCCACAAATTTTTGACTAAGATTCCTCTACCCAGATTGGATTCTTCACACCTTGAAACCCTCAACGCTCCCATTTCCATTGAAGACATACAAATAACCATCAAATCTCTAGCCTCAGCCAAAGCCCCAGGCCCAGATGGCTATACAGCTGAATTCTATAAAGCAGCAAAAGACTTTATCCCTGACACACTTAAACATGTCTTCACCGCAATGTGGGAGGGAGGACCGTATCTCCCTACAGGCACACAAGCACACATTAAATTGATTCCCAAAGCGGGAAAGGACCCCCTGCACCCCGGCTCTTACCGCCCGATTTCATTAATTAACCACTTAAGGACCGGAAGGATTTCCAGCTTTAGGACCGGAGCCCTTTTTGCGATTCGGCACTGCGTCGCTTTAACTGACAATTGCGCGGTCGTGCGACGTTGTACCCAAACGAAATTTGCGTCCTTTTTTTCCCACAAATAGAGCTTTCTTTTGGTGGTATTTGATCCCCTCTGCGTCATTTCTGATCGCCGCTATAATCAAAAGAAGAGCGACAATTTTGCAAAAAAACCCAAATTTCTTACTTTTTGCTAAAATACAAATCCAAAAAAAAAATATAAAAAAACATTTTTTTTCACCGTTTTTGGCCGATTTATATTCTTCCTCATATTTGTGATAAAAAAAATTTCAATTGGCGTTTATTGATTGGTTTGCGCAAAAGTGGTCGCGTTTACGGATGATGAGAATTCATTTTTGGGGTTTTTATTTTTTTTTTATTTTTTACTAATAATGGCGGCGATCTGCGATTTTTAGCGGTACTGCGATATTTCAGCGGACATGTCGCACCATTTTGACACTTTTTTGGGACCATTGGCATTTATACAGCGATCAGTGCTATAAAAATGCACTAATTACTGTGTAAATGCCATTGGCAGTGAAGGGGTTAACCTGCAGGGGGCGCTCTAAGGGTTAACTATGTTCCCTGGGCGTGTTCTAACTGTATGGGGACTGCCCTAACAGGGGAAGGGAAGTGGTCACAGCCTTCATGTACAGGAAGGCTGTGATCACTCCCTTCCCCCTCTCACAGAGCGGAGGTCCGTGTTTACATACACGGACCTCCGCTCATTCGCTCCGGGGGGGCCATCGCGGGTGGCCGGCGGCAATCCAAGCCGCTGCACCCGCTCCCCGGCCCTCCCCGGACACAGTGAGCGCGCGGGCGCGCCTCCGGCGGCGCGTGCGCGCTCACTAGGCTCAATCACGCGGCCGCCGTCGTATGACGGCGATCCGCGTTACAGAGCCATCTTGCCGCCGTCAATTGCTGATTGACGGTCAACAAGTGGTTAAAGTTGATGTTAAAATCTTATCTAAAATAATCGCTTCCAGGCTGGCCAAGCTTCTTCCATCAATCCTCCACCTGGCCCAAGCGGGCTTCGTACTGGGTCGCTCTGCCACCCTGAACATTAGGAAGGTCATGCTTGCGTTGGAATACGCTAAATCTCATCCAGACCAAGATGTAGTTATCAGCTCGCTTGATGCTGAAAAAGCATTTGATAGCATCAGCTTCTCCTGGCTGTTCAGGGTGATGGATGTCCTGGGGTTTTCTGGTCCAATCGTCAGGTTCATTCAACAAATGTATGCGTCCCCATCAGCAAGATTGGTCACACCACACTTTGTGTCCGACATGATCCCTTTGAAGAAAGGGACATGACAAGGCTGTCCCCTGTCTCCTCTACTTTTCAGTTTGGCTATAGAACCTCTATCCCATTTGCTTAACTCTCCTAAAGGAGTAAGTGGCATCTCAGTGGGCAAACGCACCCTGCGTTCCACCTTATTTGCAGATGACATACTACTGTTCTCCACAAACCCCCAATCAGACTTTACTAACCTCAAAGATATTTTTGCAGCCTATCGACTAAGTACAGGTTTCAGAATCAACTTCAATAAGAGCCAAGTACTAGCACTCCAGCCTCGGCTATCTAACAAGTGGAAATCGGTCTCTCCATTTGCTCTAGCTCACCATCATATCACTTACCTGGGCATCCACATAGGACAGAACCCTTCTTCTTTGTATTCTCTCAACTATCCCCCTCTAATAACAAAAATTGTAAAGGAGTTGGAAGCATGGGCAGCCCTTCCCCTCTCGTTCTTTGGGAGATGCCACCTGTTTAAAATGGTGTAATTTGCTCGCCTGCTATATCCCCTGCAGATGATACCCCTCCTGCTTAAACACCTAGATGTACAGAAAATTCACAAGGCACTCCTATCCTTCCTATGTGTTAGAAGAAGACTGTGCTGAGGACTTGTTTGCACTTTGTTGTGCTTTCCTCGCGTTGAGGACTTGTTTGCACTTTGTTGTGCTTTCCTTGCACTCCCAGAGGAGGCAGCGCTGGGCAGCTCTATTTAAACAGTGTGCACCCTGTAGCAAATGCTGTCCGTTCTACAGCATTCCAGTGTGTTCCCGTGACCTTTTTGCTAAAAACTTCCTGTATCTGTCACCCGGCTTGCCTGACCTTGATTGAACTCTGCCTGTACTAACCCTCTGCCTGTTTACGACCATGCTTCGGCGTGACCCTCTTGTACCTCAGTTGCCTGCCTGTTAATGACATTGCCTGCACCTGACGACCCGTTTGCCTGCTCCCTTGTACCGCACCAGCCAGCCTGTTGCCGACTCGGCCTGCATCACCACTCTTCTGTCTGCACGAGCTCCTGGAGGATCCTCACAACACCATCTGCATCCGCACCAGTCCTCGTGCCCCCCTATGCTCCGGAATCTCCTGTCTGCTCTACCAGGGGTTCCCGAACCAGGGTCGTAAGAGAGGTTGCCCTCTGCACAATCAGACTCCATCACCAGGTATGTGACACTATGGATAGGTAAAAAAACACAAATTGCTCTGCAAAAATTATGTCTCCCCAGGGAGGAAGGAGGTTCAGGGCTGCCCAATATACGATTCTACAACCTATCATGCCTACTTAGACAGGGGCTCGACTGGTTGATGGGTAAATCTAGATATTCTAATAATGTATTTGAGGGTGCCCTGGCCTCCCCATACTCGCTCCCAGCTGTTCTTCATTCGAAATTAACTGCACTACCGCACAACCTTAAAACGTGTGTTCTGATTAAGGACACAATCATTGCTTGGAGGGAGGTACGGAGGCTAAGTGGGCTCCCCTCAAATATATCAAGTCATTTATCTATATAGGGTAATCCAATGTTTCTGCCATCCACCATGCACAGTATTTTCAACTCTTGGAGAGCACAAGGTTTAACAAAGGTAACTTCCTTGTATCATGATACGCCTGGACGGTTTAAGCCCTTTCAGAGACTCGCACACAAATTTTCTTTAGCACCCTCTCATGCTTTTTACTATCACCAGTTAGTAGACTACCTCCGTTCTTGCTATAACCGGGGGTCTAACCCCCTCCAACAGTCGTTTGTAGATGTGGTTATTGCACGGGACTCTTACTCCATCTCAGAACTATATTCATATCTCATTTCTCACCATGCGGCTAAATACAAGCTTGCTCCGTTTCGCAAGTGGTCAACCATCCTTAATGATGATGATCTGCCCGAAAAAAATCCTTGAAGGCTACTGTCGTACCCGTAAGATGACCATCTCTGAAACTTGGCACGAAACACAGTTTAAAATCATACACAAAGCCTATTACCCGTTTCGCCACAACAAGGACAACTCCACCCAGGCACGTTGCCCTTGGTGTTCAATGCAGCACCCTACTTTGCTACACCGCCTCTGGGATTGTCCGCATGTCAGTGCCTACTGGGACTCCATACTAGCCTACATAAGGCAAATCTATCGCGACAAAGTACCTAAAACCCCACTAATGTGCTTTTTCAGGTGTGATGTCTTCCTCGCCTTCCTCCTCGGGAGAAAATGCAACAAATCTTTCACGCTGGACCCACCTGTTCCTCTTAGTCGCCCGCAGGACTATTATGCAGCAGTGGATCCAACCTACCCCTCCCAAACTTGCATATGCGAAACAGGCAATTTTATCACTTTTCCATCTTGAGAGACTTGACACTATTGTCCTTAACTTTAAATCCACTGCTCAATTCTTCACAAAATGGCATAGATACATGGAAACTACTTTCACGCAGGAAGACCTCCAAAAATACATGCATCCATTCTGTTTCACAGAGTGGTACCTAAACAGAGACATTGCTAACAAACTGGGTAGGCTTAAACTCCTCAGCGACTATTCTTCACCAGGCCGTTCCTTGCCTCAGAACTAGGACCCTTTCTTGGAAATACCCTTGACGGACATTATGAGAAAACCTTTACAGTTCTTCTGGCAGTGTTTCATCTGAGTTATTATACATGACTTTAGCTCTTAGTTGGGCTATAGTTCTATGTTCACTGCTTGAATATCTATGTCTTGCTAATGTACTGCATTTACTTTATGATCACAGTTAAATATGTCGCTTAAACAATATCCCTTTCCCTCTATCCCCCCCACCCATCTATTTCCAGCTGTCAACTGTAGGTGTTATACGATTTATGCCATTTGCCGCAGTCTACGGCATCGTGCTTTACTTCTTTTAAGCTCATGTCTTTTGTACCTTTTGAAAACCTTAATAAAAATATATGGAAAGGGGTTGATAGAGCAGTGGCTTCTAGACATTCAGAAGGTGATACTGACACCTTCAGAATGCCTGTTTTTCTATTTTTTTTTTTTTTTTAGCTGATGGTTGAGTTTGCATTTAACTACTGTGCTGCAACCAAGCAGTTTGACTTCAAGGGGTAAGTTTGACAGGCAGTGCTGCTTGTCACACTCATCGTGCTGAGATAAATTTGCACTGGCTTTGAAGTGAAGCTTCAAGGCAGCGATGTGTGTATGAACTCCTCTGGCTCAAATGTGGATCAGAAACAGTAATTTTGATTTGCCACATCTTCCATGTACCACACAGCTGACCCATTGCTATTTGTTCTTTCTATAAATATTTCTGATCTTCCCAGTGTGCTGCTCGAGTAAAATGCAATATATAAATATATATATATTTACAGCATCTCACAAAAGTGAGTGCACCCCTCACATTTTTGTAAATATTTTATTATATATTTTCATGTGACAACACTGAAGAAATGACACTTTTCTACAATGTAAAGTAGTGAGTGTACAGCTTGTATAACAGTGTAAATGTGTTGTCCCCTCAAAATATCTCAACACTCAGCCATTAATGTCTAAACCGATGGCAACAAAATTGAGTACAGCACTAAGTAAAAATGTCAAAATTGGGCCAAAGTGTCAATATTTTGTGAGGCCACCCTTATTTACCAGCACTGTCTTAACCCTCTTGGGCATGGAGTTCACCAGAGCTTCACAGGTTGCCACTAGAGTCCTCTCCCACTCCTCCATGACAACATCATGGAGCTGGTGGATGTTAGAGACCTTGCGCTCCTCCACCTTCCATTTGAGGATGCCCCACAGATGCTCAATAGGGTTTAGGTTCGGGAGACATGCTTGCCAAGTCCATCACCTTTACCCTCAGCTTCTTTAGCAAGGCAGTGGTCGTCTTGGAGGTGTGTTTGGGGTCATTACCAAGTTGGAATACTGCCCTGCGGCCCAGTCTCAGAAGGGAGGGGATCATGCTCTGCTTCAGTATATCACTGTACATGTTGGCAATCATGGTTCCCTCAATGAACTGTAGCTCCCCAGTGTAGGCAGCACTCATGCAGCCCCAGACAATGACACTCCCAAAACCATGCTTGACTGTAGGCAAGACACATTTGTCTTTGTATTCCTCACCTGGATGCCGCCACACACACTTGACACCATCTAAACCAAATAAGTTTATCTTGGTCTCATCAGACCACAGGGCATGGTTCCAGTAATCCATGTCCTTTTTTTGCTTGTCTTCAGCAAACTGTTTGCTGGCTTTCTTGTGCATCATCTTTAGAAGCGGCTTCCTTCTGGGAAGACAGCCATGCAAATCAAGTTGATGCAGTGTGCGGCTTATGGTCTGAGCACTGACAGGCTGACCCCCCCCCACTCCTAATCTCTGCAGCCATGCTGGCAGCACTCATACGTCTATATCCCAAAGACAATCTCTGGATATGACCCTGAGCATGTACACTCAGCTTTCTTTGGTATACCATGGTGAGGCCTGTTCTGAGTGGAATCTGTGCTGTTAAACCATTGTATGGTCTTGGCCACCGTGCTGCAGCTCAGTTTTAGGGTCTTGGCAATCTTCTTATAACCTAGGCCATCTTTATGTAGAGCAATAATTCTTTTTTTTTTCAGATCCTCAGAGAGTTCTTTGCCATGAAGTTGAACTTCCAGTGACCAGTATGAGAGAGTGAGAACGATAACACCAAATTTAAAACACCTGCTCCCCATTCATACCTGAAACGTTGTAACACCAATGAGTCACATGACACCGGGAAGGGAAAATGGCTAATTGGGCCCAATTTGGACATTTTCACTTAGGGGTGTACTCACTTTTGTTGCCAGCGGTTTAGAGATTAATGGCTGTGTATTGAGTTATTTTGAATGGACAGCAAATTTACACTGTTATACAAGCTGTACACTCACTACTTTACATTTTAGCAAGGTTGTCACATGAAAAGATATAATAAAATATTTTTGTGAGCTGCTATATATATATATATATATATATATATATATATATATATATATATATTTACAGTTGTGCTCATAAGTTTACATACCCTTGCAGGATTTATGATTTCTTGGCCATTTTTCAGAAAATATGAATAATAACACAAAAACATTTCTTTCATTCATGGTTACTGTTTGGCTGAAGCCATTTATTATCATTCAACTGTTTTTACTGTTTTTAAATCATAATTACAACAGAAACTACCCAAATGACCCTGATCAAAAGTTTACAGCTAGCTGATGGCGGTGGTGTGAGACGTGTCTCACCTGAGCTCCCTGCCCTGGCTGATTGCATCCTGTGGCAGTGGTGGTGTTTAGCTGTGCTAGCTGTGCTGGCGGTTGGCTCAGGGCTTAGATTGGACTTGGTTTGAACCCGCGATCAGGCTTGTGAATTGTGGCTCGCGGCTTGGGCCTTATGCCCTGTGCCTCTGACTTCTTGTCTGCCTTGTTCCTCTCTATTTCCTACCACTTTCCTGGCATCCTATGCTCCTGGTATTCTTGACACAATGGGAAACATGCCAAGTCCGAACCCAAAAAGGAGCAAGGGATAGAGATTCGTCCAAAGATTTACCTAAGGAATCATTAAAAGAGCCTTCAAAGGACTCGAGCCGACAGCTGAGGTCGGCATCCCGTCCGACATTACCTACCAATGTTGGCCGCAATGGAGGAGGGGGTCCCGGCTGTTTCCCATCGGGTGTCCTGTCAGGTGTCTCATCGGGTGCTCCACCCTTGTCAGGTGCCTTGTTGGATGCCTATTCCTGTGCTCTCCCCAGCGTCCTGCCTGGTGCAGTCAGTGCAGCACGGGGGCTGCATACGGGATGGGTTGAGACACACATGGAGGATGCTGAAGCCAATGCTGTTGCTGTAGTAACAAGGAGTCCGTCTCTATCCCTGTCCATGCCTCCAGTAACTGCAATGTCTGGCCGTCAGAAGGTCCTACAGAAGAGAGAGATAGAGCTACCGGACAGTTGTCAGAGTGGTGAAGGGGACCAGCGAGAGATTGCTCTCCCAGGACAAGGTGCAGGTTTTGGGTTTTTTCCCCTGCAAGACACAGGTAAATTAAGTAACTCAGTGACATTTTAAGGCTCGCTATAGCCATGTTTGGTTACTTCATCAAGCTATGGAAAACATGATAAACATAACAAACCGATAGGCCATGACGTGCCACACACTCCTGGAAATAAATCTGGGAAAGGGCAAGTAGTCAAATCGATGTCTAGCCCTAAACATGACCCTAAGCATGACCCCAAGCCTAATCCTAATCTAACTCCGGAATTGTCATTTGAAGATGCTGACTTGTGCTCATATATTCATTCACTACCATCAAGATCGGACCTTGAGCAATATGTTGTAGAGACTTTGTGTAAATCTGAAATATCAGCTCTTAAAGCAGAAGTCTCTAATATAGGGTCTCCTATTAATGATATGGAAGCTGCAGTGGAATCCACATATGAACACCTAGACACCCATTTTGACATTTTGAATGACCACACAGACCAGATACAGGAGAGCATTTATCAGTGAGATGATCAAGAAAATCATTCAAGGAGGAATAAAATAAGAATCAGGGGCTTACCAGAGACTGTGGAAAATAAATACTTGTCTATATTGATTCAATCGATCTTCAACAAATTACTTAACAAGGCTCCATCAGCTGCAATATAGATTGATAGAGTACATAGGACATCAGGCATAAGATCCATGGAATCAGGTAAAACAAGGGATGTTGTCTGTCGCATCCACTTTTTTATGGTTAAAGAAGCCATTATCAATGATAATTTACTTTTTGACCCTGTTTGTGTTGCGGATATTAAAAAGACAACTTCTAACTTCGTAGAGGATCATAGATCTGACAGCTCAGCCCCAACTATAAAATGGGAAGCACCAAAATATGTCCTGAGGGGTATCTTTATTTCCCATAGGACTAGACTTAAAAAAAGCAAAAGCAGCAGAACTTAATACCTTACTTCAAAAGCTTTCTGATTTAGAAACAAAACACAAAAATACTAATGACGAGGAACATATAATCAAGCTCTCGAAAATACAAAATCAAATAAGGTGGCTTTTGGATCAATACTCCTTGCGGATTCAGGACACGTTTTTAAGAACTTCGTATGAATATAGCAATAAGAGTGGGTCGCACTTAGCAAGGAGTCTTCATCCAAAGGCCTCTCAAGCATCCATCATGAAATTGTCTCCTCCAGGTAAGGACTTGGTGTATACAAACTCTCCACGTACAGGCTTCCCAGGGGCCACAATAGCTTCCTTACACAGCCACACCACATGTTTTCAGAGAGTCGTGAAGTTATTTGTGGGTTTTTCATTGCATCCCAAACAATTTTTCTGAGAGTAGTGGCTGAAATTTTTGTTGGTCTACCTGACTGTGGTTTGGTTTCAACAGAACCCCTCATTTTCCTCTTCTTGATTAGAGTTTGAACACTGCTGATTGGCATTCTCAATTCCTTGGATATCTTTGTATATCCCTTTCCTGTTTTATACAGTTCAACTACCTTTTCCTGCAGATCCTTTGACAAGTCTTTTGATTTCCCCATGACTCAGAATCCAGAAATGTCAGTGCAGCATTGGATGAATGATGCAAGGGTCTGTCAGGAGTCCAGAAACTCATTGAACTTTTATACACACACACTAATTACAAGCAAACAGATCACAGGTGAGGATGGTTACCTTTAATAGCCATTCAAACCCCTTTGTATCAACGTGTGTGCATGTTATCAGGCCAAAATCACCGGGGTATGTAAACTTTTGATCAGGGTCATTTGGGTAGTTTCTGTTTTCATTATGATTTAAAAAGACTAAACACAGTTGATTGATAATAAATGGCTTCAGCCAAACACTAACCATGAATGAATGAAATGTTTTTGTGTTATCATTCATATTCTCAGAAAAATGGCCAAGAAATCATAAATTCTGACAGGGTATGTAAACTTATGAGCACACACAAACATTGTATGATGGTGGGGTGTATACAAAAATCTGGTCAAATAGTATAGAATCTTGCAATACAATAGCACAAAATCAGCTAGAAACATTGCAAGTTTAAGCAGTTATCAAAAAGAGAGAAAATCATAACCCCCCCTGATAAACAAACCTATTGAATGTACCTTAAATGTAATGGAAAAAAAAAATAATAATAAAAAAAAAATAAAAATAAAAAAAAAATATATATATATATAGCATACATAACTATTTGATACTTTACAAATAACCTCCAAAATGTCTAGAAAGCTGCAGTATATTACAACAAACTTGCAAATACAAATATAAAAAGCTGGACATATTAGTGGTTTGAAGCAAGACATGTTTTCTTTTATGACATTTTCATTTTAAAACAACTTTAATTGACAATGTTACAAAATTGACCTTACAGTATACAACATGCCAACTGCAATCATTAATATGTGTCATTTTCTAAACAAATGCATGAAATGTTCATAAAGATCATGCTGAAATAAAAAAAAAAGGCTTTTCTGTGATTCTCCAAATCTCTAGGGATTTTTGCAGTGAATTAAAAAGTGTCTGCAAAATGAAAAATGTTACCAGTGTGCTTTAGAATAGTGAGATGGAAATACAATATGAATGTTAATAAATTGCATATCTGTAAAGTCTCTGGCACTGTCAGCCAAGCTGGTACCTGTCAGCATTTTAATTTTATTGTGTGTAACAAGGCTATTAATCATAAAAGTGTGAGTTCGTTTTTATCATAGCTTTGCAAATTTTTAAATATTGGCTCAAAATCTGAAAAAGTACAGTATGTAAGACTTACAGTGTTCAGAGTATAGTTGCTAGGTCAAGTGTTAGCAAAACCTGAAATGAATCTGTGACTTTAGTTTCTAGCTGGTTAAACTAAAATCAATAACATTTATTTCAATTTCTCAGAATAATTGCTTTGCTACTTTGGGACAACACCTAAAATTGGACATAGACAGGTAATTGGGAATGACAAGTGTTCAGTTAGTCTATTTCAAGTGTATGTCAAGCCAAAAACGTTCTATGCTTTGTAACATCCAACACCATTTGACATGGAGCTTACACAAGGTTAGGTCTGCAGAGAAAAGGAGTTATGGGAGAACCTTGTTAATGTAAGTATAAGTGGTTTAACCACTTCAGCTCTGTAAGGTTTTAACCCCTTCATGACCAGGCCTTTTTTTGCTAATCAGCATTGCTCTAATTTAACTGCTAATTGCGTGGTCATGCAACACTGTACCCAAACAAAATGTATATCATTTTGTTCACACAAATAGAGCTTTCTTTCTTTTGGTGGTATTTGATCACCACTGTTTTTTTATTTATTTTTTAATATATATATACAAAAAAATGTTGAAAAGGTTGAAAAAAAAACATTTTGCTTTGCAGGGATATGAAACAGAAAGATCATTCCCTCTGCACAAAGCCCTGTGTTGATTGTCAACACAGGACTCTGGGCTATAATTGGACACAGCCAATCAGCAGGTACCGACTTGTGGACAGACTCTTGCTGTGCACAATCAGAGCGGGTGTTGGGGGAGAGACAGTGGAGGCTTCTTTATCCCAGAACGCACTGGGGGATGATAGAGAACTAGGACAGAGCAGCTCCAGCCACTTCTTGGTTGTACAGAGCTCCTGTGTGGTAACCCCATTTACTTCTGTGTGTGGGAAAAAAACATCAACCAGCCAGTAATACTGACAGTGGCAGGTAGGAAATGTCAAAATTATAATGTGTCACTACGCAGCCAAAAAAGTGTTAAAACTATATATACTAAGCAGTTGAACACAAAAGGATTAACACACAAAAAAATTAAAATGGGTATAAAGATAACTGTGCAGTGCTAGAAGTGAGACTACCTAAACCTAAAAATATTTGTTTTCACATTTTTAAACAATCAACATGCGTTTCAACATAAATATACCATATACACTCAAGTATAAGCCGAGTTTTGCAGCACATTTTTTGTATTGAAAAATGCCCCCCTCGGCTTATACTTGAGTCAGTGCCCACCACACCTCATCTGCGGGAGCCTGAAGTCCAAAAACTCTATGTATGTGCGCTGAACAGAGCTGATTGGCTGCACAGTGCACAGTGACTTCCAGTGATTGGCTTGTCCCTGTACCATCGGTGGGGACGGGTCCGGAGCCGAAGCGCGGGTCGGAGCGGCTGACACGGAGTCGGATGAGGAGAGAAGAGGAGAGGAGAAGAGGGAAGGTACTGTGCTCCCCGTCCCTGTGCAATGGCCAAAAGTCAGTGTAATGGCTCAGTCCCCTGTGTAATGGCCAATGGTCAGTATAATGGCTCAGTCCCCTGTGTAATGGCCGATTGTCAGTGTAATGGCTCAGTCCCCTGTGTATTGGCCGATTGTCAGTGTAACGGCTCAGTCCCCTGTGTAATGGCCGATTGTCAGTGAAATGGCTTAGTCCCCTGTGTAATGGCCGATTGTCAGTGTAATGGCTCAGTCCCTGTGTAATGGTTCAGTCCTTGTGTAATGGCTCACTCACTGTGTAATGACTGAGTCCATGTGTAATGGCTACAATACCTGTGTTCTGGCTACAATACCTGTGTTCTGGCTACAATACCTGTGTTCTGGCTGTAATACATGTGTTCTGGCTATAGTACCTGTGTTCTGGCTACAATATCTGTGTTCTGGCTAAAATACCTGCGTTCTGAAATTTACCAGTAGCTGCTGCATTTCCCACCCTAGGCTTATACTTGCTTAAATACGTTTTCCCAGTTTTTTGTGGTAAAATTAGGTGCCTCGGCTTATATTCTGGTAGGCTTATACTCAAATATATACGGTATATGAATATTAACCAAAGAAATTGCAAGCTCAACTTACTGACCAGTCTGCAACCAACCAAAATATCCTGTCTAACATTATGTTTTAGAAACAGGGGTTTAGTTTGCACTCATTTGCAAATACATGCGTAAGCTACAGTTGCCTAACTTGGAATTTCTTTGGTTTTGTTTCGTATGTGTTGCCCTTCCATGTGCTCCTTGCTGTAAAAGGCCAGTTATAGGTGAGTGCAGTGGCCATTTGTTGATATATTGGTGGAGGGACGTAATGAGCATTACGCCCATGTGCCTTAAGGAGGGTGCAGAAGTTAGGACTACAGAAAATAATAGGGTGTCTTGATGGGGCTCTGTAGCGTATGCTTGTACTGTATTTGCAAATCTGTGCAAATGAAACACCTATTTTTAACGCATACTGTTAGAGAGATAAGATAATTTTGTTGCTAGCAGGCTGGTTGTAAGTTGAGCTGGGAATTTTCTTTGGTTTTGTTTCGCATGCGTTGCTCTTCCGTGTGCTCTTCGCTGCGATGGTCAGTCATAGGAGAGGGCAGTGGTCATTTGTTTATATATGAATATTACAATGTTTTAAAAAATAATATAGTCAAGATATCATTAAAGTGATGAATATTGCAGCATGATGAGTAAGACCACCCAAACTTTAACAAACTATACACGTGCAAAAAAACTACTTAGTGGTCAGCCACTAAGATGTTGATTGGTGGTGTGCAGTGAAAACTTCCTGGCAAGATAGATATAGATAACACAAATATACATGATGATTCCCCACCTAGGATGTAACGTGTAAGGTGAAGCCCGCCATCTTGCCTGTCAGATATACTAGGAGAGCTGCTGCTATATTTTTGTTATGAGAGGAGGTTTGCCGGCCTCTCTGTGCATCCTTAAAGTGATAAATTGTGATTTTATTGTGAGTATATATTACATGCTATTTTTAATAAATTATTAACAACCCAAGTATCCCGAGCTATTGTGACGCATACAAAAGTAAAGTCACCAAGCAGGCATTATCTTTAGACTGGAAAAACTGTCCTTCAGGGAGCAGAAGAGCAATTGTGAGGATGATTACATAGCTGCTGTTTTTCATTTTATATACTTTTTGTAATATATTCCAATTTAATATATCAAATTAAATAATTTCCTCTACATCACTTCCCTTTTAAGCACTTACCACTAGAAAAGTAATGCTTCTATGGGCATTCTTGAAGCGTTTTCAGTGCTTCATAAACACAACAAAAACACGTCATAGGAGCGTTAATGAGCATAGCACTATTCTTCATAGTCAACACATGTGTGAACGAGCCCTAAGGCTTGGTTCACACATACTGAGTTTGCTTTTTATCATTTCTGCAGTGTTTTTTGCTGTGTGTTTTTGTGTTTTTCACATGCAATTTTACAGCGATTTTGTCATGATTTTGCCACGATTTGCAATTTGCATTTATTATGCTTTTTTTGTTGGCCAATTTGTTGTTGGGCAGATTTAAAAAATGCAAAAGCCATTGGCTGAACAGAGCCTAAAGCCTCGTACACATGATGTGACAGTCGTATAACCGGACGTCCCAAATTGTATGTCGGCTGTTGTGTCTCGCATACTGACGTGCACTAAGCGATCGTACGACCAAGGCTAACGTGGTGACATGTTACAAGTGTATAATGAGGAAGTTCAGGTGAATGTGATTCGTGAATTAGGAACATAGGTTTACACGAACGGACACTTCAGAGTGTTCCTGACTTCTGAGCATGCGTGTTTTGTACATACAACTGGTTGGCCCAACTTCTCTGTACACACGGTACAACAGTCGTACGAACCTTGTTGTACAACCAAATTTTTCTAGTCTGCTCATCCAACTCCTGTTGTAGGACCATCGCACATCGGCTGTTCTAATCGCACCTACTAAAGGTCGGATGATCGCACAACAAGCGGTTGTACAACCGTTTTCATACAATCGTCGCACCGTGTGTACAGGGCTTAAGTGTTAAGGCTAGTAAATACTTTCAGTTTTTTTTGTTCAACACAGCAGTTTGAACGAAACAAACTGACAGCTCAGGTCGGAGCCACTGCACAAACAATCCAATATTAGTACAGTAATCTCCCCTGCTGTGCTATTGTGTTCTGACAGGGGGATAGCTCCCTCCGCCAGAAAAATCCGGTCAGTGCTCTCAGCCATCGGCAGACATTTTTCGGTCATGACTAGAGTTGAGCGGACACCTGGATGTTCGAGTTCGGCGGAACTTCGTGAAAAAGTTTGAGTTTGGCCCCAAACTTGACCCAAACTTGACCTCGAACACCAAACCCCATTGAAGTCAATGGTGCCCCGAACTTTTGGGCACTAAAATGGCTCTAAAAAAGTCCTGCAAAGGGCTAGAGGGCTGCAAAAGGAAGCAAAATGGAGGTAAGAGTAGGCCAAGTGCCCCGCAAACAAATGTGGATAGGGAAATAACTTAAAATCACATTTAAAAAAAATGGAGGAGGAGGTGGATGTGGAGTAGGAGGTTGAGGAGGCGGTGACAGTGGCGGTGTAGGTGGGAGTGGCGGTGGAGGAGGAGGAGGTAGCCAACACTGTTTTTTGTTTGTTTGTTTTTTTTTTTCTAATTGGGGTAGCCCCCAAAATATTGAGACATATTGAAAAAAAAAAAGATCACTATCTGCAGACAAACGCAGAGATGTTCTAGCACGCGTTCATTTTTTCCATATAAAATGTACCATGGTTTATTTTCCATGTTTCTACTGTTACAAATTCCAATAAAGACTTATGTTCTATAAAAAAAAAAAAAGAATAAGTTCACTAAAGTATACCAATGGCTGTGTGAGGCCGGTCTAAATGTCTATTCTGCACAAGGTACAGACAAGTCTTGTGGGATCCCTGCCTGGTTCATTTTAAAAAAACGTTAGCTTGTCCACGTTGGCTGTGGATGGGGGGCTGCGCTTGTCTGTGATAAAGCCCCCTGCCGTGCTAAACACACGTTCAGACAATACACTGGCTGCAGGGCAGGCCAGCACCTCCAAGGCATAAAGGGCAAGCTCAGGCCATGTTCCCAATTTGGAGACCCAGAAGTTGAATGGGGCAGACCCATCAGTCAGTACGTGTAGGTGTGTGCACACATACTGTTCCACCATGTTGCTGAAATGCTGCCTCCTGCTAAGACGTTGCCTATCAGCTGGTGGTGCTGTTTGTTGTGGCGTGCTGCTGACAAAGCTTTTCCCCATTTCGGCCATGCTAACCCTGCCTTCTGAGGTGCTGGCAGTGCCACAGCTGTGTTGGTGACCTCTTCCTCCACCTCTGCCTTCGCCTTATGCTTCCACTGAGCCCCGGGTGTCATTTGGGAATGCCCTCAGCAGCGAGTCTACCAGCGTGCGCTTGTAGTCGCGCATCTTCTGATCACGCTCCAGTGAGGGAATTAAGGATGGCACGTTGTCCTTGTAACAGGGATCCAGCAGGGTGGCCACCCAGTAATCAGCACAAGTTACAATGTGGGCATTTCGGCTGTCATTGTGCAGGCACTGCAGCATGTAGTCGCTCATGTGTGCCAGGCTCCCCAGAGGCAAAGACAAGCTGTCCTCTGTGGGAGGTGTTTCATCTGTGTCCTTCGTATCCCCCCCAGCCACGCTCCAGTGATGGCCATGAGCTACGTTGGGTGCCACCCTGCTGTGAACACGGTTCCTCCTCCTCCTCATCATCATCCTCGTCCTCCTCATCCTCCAGAACTGTGCCCTGGCTTGAAAATGTTTTACCTGGCCTATGCCGGTGCACAAACCCACCCTCCGAGCCACTTGTGAATGACTGGCCTGATAACCGTGGAAATGACCCCTCTTCCTCCTCCTCTTCCTCCTGTGCCACATCCTCTTCCATCATTGCCCAAAGTGTTTTTTCAAGGAGACATAGAAGTGGGATAGTAACGCTGAGAACAGCGTCATCGGCACTGGCCATGTTGGTGGAGTACTCGAAACACCGCAATATGGTACACAGGTTTCGCATGGAGGCCCACTCGTTGGGTGCTGTTCTGCAGAGCGACTGACCCATGCATGCTGCAGCTGAAACTCCACTATTGCCTTCTGCTGCTCGCACAGTCTCTCCAGCATGTGCATAGGAGGCAGTGAGCGGGAACAGGCGGGTGCAGCGCAGACAGGCGAGCAGCAGCAGGGTCAGAATGCCGAAAGCACGCACAGACGGCCCGCATTTTCTGCAGCAGCTCTGACATATCCGGGTAGTTTTTTAGAAATTTCTGCACCACCAAATTCAGCACATGCGCCAGGCAAGGGATGTGTGTGTCAAACGGGCTAGGCCCAGAGCTTCTACGAGATTTTGCCCATTATTGCACACCACCAGGCCGGGCTTGAGGCTCAGTGGCAACAACCACTCATCGGTCTGTTGTTCCATGCTTGTCCACAGCTCCTGCGCAGTGTGGGGTTTATCCCCCAAGCATATCAGTTTTAAAACAGCCTGCTGTCGTTTCCCCCTGGATGTGCTGAAGTTGGTGGTGAAGGTGTTACGTTGACCGGAGGAGGAGGTGGTAGAGGAGGAGGAAGCGGAGTAGGAGGAGGAGGAAACAGGAGGCAAAGAGAAATGCCCTGCAATCCTCTGTGGTGGAAAGACATGCGCCAAACTGCTATCCGCCTCAGGACCACCTGCCACTTCCCTCTGCCCAGTGTGCAGTTAGCGAGATATAGCATCCCTGCCCATGCTTACTGGTCCATGTATCAGTGGTTATGTGGCGCAGATGGCGTTGCGCAGTGCACACTTGATCTTGTCCCCGACTTGTTTGTGCAGGGAAGGGATGGCTCACCTGGAAAAGTAGTGGTGGCTGGGAACCATGTAATGTGGGACAGCCTCCAGACAAAATGACAGCATTTCAAAGGCCAGGAATTTTGAAATGCTGGCATTCAAGGCCAGGGATCTCGAGTGGGTAGGGGGGTACTTCCTCTTTCTCTCCAGTGTTTGGGAGATGGACAGCTGTAAGCTTCCATGAGACCATGTGGAAATACTTGGAGACGGTGGCGGACATTATGGCGTTGCTGTCACATCGTCTTTTTGCTGGGTGGCAGGTGACACTGGCACTGTAGATGTGGAGGAAGAGGCCGAGGCAGCAGCAGAAGAGGAAGCAGGAGGAGCCCGAGGCCTTTCTCGGATTTTGAGGTGCTTATTCCACTGCAGCTCGTGCTTTGTATATAGATGCCTGGTCATGCAGGTTGTGCTCAGGTTTAGAACATTTATGCCTCGCTTCAGGCTCTGATTGCACAGCGTGCAAACCACTTGTGTCTTGTCGTAAGCACATTGTCTAAAGAACTGCCATGCCAGGGAACTCCTTTGAACTGCCTTTGATGTGCTAGGTCCCTGGGTGCAGTGGGTAGTAGCAGGCATACTGTTTAGGGGACGGTCGCTCCGCTTTTGCAACCTGCTTCCTCTTTTGCTGTGCTTGTGCCTCTGTGCGACCACCACCTCTTCCTCCAAACTGCACACGTCACTCGCATGACCTTAATTCCATGTGGGGTCTAGGACCGCATCATCCTCCACATCATCTTCCACCCACTCTTCACCACTGCCCTCCTTGTCCGACTGCACACTGTAGAAAGCCGCAGCAGCTGGCACCTGTGTTTCGTCATCAGAGACGTGCTGCGATTTTGTTTCCATGTCCTCATCCTGAAACAGAAGTGGTTGGGCATCGGTGCACTCAATGTCTTCCACTTCTGGGGCAGGGCTATGTGGATGGCCCACGGAAAGCACACCAGCAGAGTCATCAAAAAGTATAAGGGACTGCTGCATGTCTTGGGGCTCAGACTGCTTGGCTGATTTACAAGGTGAAAGACAGATGGCCATGGGGTTCAGGTGCCAACTCTGACCTTTCAGCAAGGGACCGGGGGGGAGACAATGTGAAGGAACTGGAGGCATTGTCAGCCACCCAATCTACTATCGCCTGTACTTGTTCTGGCCTCACCATTCATTGAGCGGCATTCGGGCCTACCATATAACGTTGAAGCAGGGGTGTTGCTAGGTGTGAAAAAGACCAGGGGCTGTAGCCCGAAGTGCGCGCAAAAATTTGACGTGGGCGTGGCTTAAAGGGGCGTGGCTTGCGACTCAGATGAACGAGGGATGGAGGAAAGAAGAAAGAAGGAGATAGAGAGGGAAGGAAAGAGAAGAGAAGGAAGGAAAGAAGTCAGGATGGAGGGACAGCAGGCCCAGATTCTACACCACAATAGCAATATTTGTATTCCAGAAAGTTTAACAATCAGCAGATAAAGATTCTCCAATCACCTGGTGTTGGTGCTTCAATGATCCCGGCACCATGGTTGGTATGGTGTCAGGATGATTGAAGCGCATTATTTCTATTGTTACATTGTGATATAAAATGAAATCATTCAACTCACCATAATGCAGAATCAGTGGGAGCCCCGAGCGTGTCACTTGTCACTGTTGTCTGCCACCAGATGCCATCAGGTGTCCCCAGCGGAGGTGGTATGGTTGGTACCACGGCCCTAGTAACTTCGTGGTTGTGGTCCACTAACCTCTTAGAAATAGACGACTAACAATTTGAAAGACCTTATGTTTATAACGATAACACCACATCTTAGACCCGGACGACAGG
>BLSH010106835.1:710628-735002 GCA_018402905.1 Glandirana rugosa
AAAATCTATAACACGCAAATCTGTAAAGACTCTTCCTCGTATCGACAAGTTTATGTCGTTTGACTAACACATGGAACTCTCTTTCTCAACAAATGTTATTTATAAGTCGACTACTGTTCATCCGAGTTCCGACACCTAGAACCTTCATTCACTCGGCCTGCCTCGGGGGTACGGGTTTTTTCCCGCTTTTGTTGGCTTCCCTACATATCTGGTATAAATATAGACTTTCCTTCTCTTTAACTTCTGACCCGTCTACCCTAACTTCACTAATAGACCACCTGAGTTACCCTGTGGTCAATTCTTCTTAGTGAAAAGGACGGGTCACCCATTTTCGCTGGCTACAGCCCTTAACATTTTGTTCATCCTGGCATGGGGGCTCCGTCCGGCTCACTTACTTCCAAGATCCACAGCCTTGAGCCTACTTGTCATCAGCTGAATATTTATTGTAAACAACTCTTTCTCTCAAGGTACACAATCAGTTTGCTGTATTTGAACAGCTATGCTCCTTCTCAGAAATGTCTAAACGCACAATATCTAAAATATATTAATTACTTCAACTCTCCCCACTCGGAGGATACATTATCTTTTATGTCTGTTTGGAACAGGGAACTGGGCACTACACTCATCTTAGAGAACTAACATAGTGTGTCCTCCATATTGCTGCAGCCCAGCACCTGGCTACAGTAATGTCTGAAATAACAGACTAACATGGATTTAAAGTTGAACTCCAATGAGCACTCAACTGACAACACAAGTTTTAAAAACAGGGAATTTCTGTTTTTTAACCGTGATATGCCTATATCTGCAGATTACGTAACTGTTCTAAAGAGGTATGAATGTTTGCGTTAGAGCATTGTGAGAGGGAGGGGCTACTGTTGGTTTAACCTGCACTGTGTGAAATTCATAGCTTGATATCCTTGACAAGTAGAGGTATGGGCATATACACATTATTATCAAAAGTATTGGGACACCTCCCTTTACACGCACATGAACTCTAATGGCGTTGCCGTCTTAATCTGTAGGGTTCAATATTGAGTTGGTCCAGCTATAAAAATTTCAACTCTTCTGGGAAGGCTGTCCAAAAGGTTTAGAAGTGTGACCATTCTTCCAGAAGCGCATTTGTGAGGTCAGGCACTGATGTTGAACAAGAAGGCCTGGCTTGCAGTCTCCACTCTAATTCTTCCCAAAGGTGTTCTATCGGGTTGAGGTCAGGACTCTGTGCAGGCCAGTCAAGTTCCCCCACCCCAAACTCGCTCATCCATGCCTTTGTGGACCTTACTTTGTGCACTGGTGCGCAGTCATGTTGCAATAGGAAGGCCCATGCCCAAACTGTTTCCACAAAGTTAGGAGCATGTAATTGTCCAAAATGTCTTGGTATGCTGAAGCCTTCAGGGTTCCCTTCACTGAAACTAAGGGGCCAAGCCCAACCCCTGAAAAACAATCCCCCCTCCACCAAATGATTTGTACCAGTGCACAAAGCAAGGTCCATAAAGGCATGAATGAATGAGTTTGGGGTGGAGGAACTTGACTGGCCTGCACAGTCTTGTCCTCAACCCAATAGAACACCTTTGGGATGAATTAGAGTGGAGACTGCAAGCCAGGCCTTCTCGTCCAACAAATGCACTTCTGGAATAATGGACAAACATTCCCATAGACAGATTCCTAAACCTTGTGGACAGCCTTCCTAGAACAGTTCAAGCTGTTATAGCTCCAAAGGATTGGCCAACTCAATATTGAACCCTACTGACTAAGACTGGGATGCCATTAAAGTCAATGTGCAGGTGCCCCAATACTTTTGACAATATAGTGTATGCAATCAATATTTCTTATCCCTACCCATTGTTTTAATGTATTAAAAGTGTTAGTGCAGAATACATTGGCTCCAATCCATAGTGATGTTGTGAGTCATGTAAGGGTCTTTATCAAGCTAGAAGCATGCTCACATGGCTTGAAATGTCACTAGAGATTGGAGCCACTCTATTGTGTTCTGATGATATAAATGCATTAAACTAAAATATTTTTTATGGGGGCGTGATTTGCAAATATTGTTTTGTTGTATTGGGATTGTCTGAATTACTTAAGCAAATCTTCATTCTGGCACCAGACATTTTTATGGTGTCCACTACAAGACTATGATACAAGTTACTTACTGTATGTATATTGTATTAGTTCTATCACCAAACCTCTCAGCTTAGCCAGTTGGTCGATTATGAAATTCCATTCAAATGTACCCTTATTATAAGTGCGTACACTTATATATGTAAGTAAGTAATTTAATTGGCTCATTCCTCAATGTTAGCCTTTACAATGCGGAAGCCCCAATCCCCTAAAATGCATTGGCGATGCTTCATGTCATACACCAATAAAATGATCATTGTTTTTCAACTAGCTGGTGTTTTCTAGACTTTCTATTCATGCACAGTGTTCCTCACCTACCTACATAATCTTCACAAGCTGAAGCTTCATTATTAGGGGCAAGTTTAATTTCTGTAAAGGCTCATGCACATGGATGCATTTGCCTGGACACAGTAAAATCTTGGTATATTTTGGTACTCACAAGTCAGAGGTGGTATATAGAGTCTAATGCCAGCAGCTTATCAATGACAGGGTGAAATATGCAGTAACTGTACATGGCCATATGCGCCTACAGAATGCAAAGGGTCTGCGCCTGGGCATATGATCCTGTACGCAGGTACTGCTGGGATGTGCATAAAGCTGCTGCGTATTTCAGGCCATCGTCATTGGTTTTGACAGGTTGCTGGCAACAGAATGCATGCTCCATCTCTGACTTGTGAATGCCAAATTATGCCAGGAGTTTACACTATACAGGCGTATGTGTCCGGGTGCATGATAAACATCCAAACCCCAAAAAATTAGACACAATTCACTGTTTTGCATGCATATGCATTACTGAATTTTGACATTTTGCTTGCAGCTCTCTTCTAATAAAATGGTATATAATGTACCAGAATATGTTGATGGATATGACTCTAGTTTATAGGTTTCATTTCTATCTATATGAAGGAGGCATACTCGTTTTTTAAAAAGGATTGCTGTGCTCTAAGATTGAAATAATAGCGCAATAGCTAAGCCTAAATTACTGTATAACACCAATCATATATTTTTAGGCTAATTTTATACACGGTTCTGCTATAACCCCTTAGTAAAAACTGTCTAAATTCTAAGTGTCTGAACTGCAGTAGCTCAAAGCTATTTTTTAATCGTTATCGAAATATACAGTTGGAAGCCTCAATCATGCCAACCTTCCTTGCAGCAGTCTGCTAGAAAGAGGAGGAATATCTCTGGGGCAGCACTTGCTGCTTGAACTACACTGTATTTCAATTCTCCTTCCTATCTTTATCTGTGGAAATACATGTATGCTGTACCCGGGGCTTGCTTCTGATAATGTCTAATGAGATTGACAAGCACAGCACCCAAACATACACTTTAGTGGCTGTGTCTTTGAGGCTTGTACCACTCTAAAAACACTTGGCGGTGTAAAAAAATTGATGTGCAATGTGCAGAAAGCCAGCAAAATCATATTTCACTTCAACTTTGTCATATTAATTAAAATTAATTCTAATTGCTATCAGTCACTGAACATACAGATTAACATGTATATACTTCTGTAAAACAAGCACTTAAAACCCAGCTACAGATTTTTTTTCTTTAATTATTATGACAGCCCTTACTGAAATAAAAAAAAGCAGCCATCACTGTAATGCTCATATCCAAAGAGGAGAATGCTGCAGGGAATGTATCTTAGGCATAGCTCCCAACGTCCCTAAATGCGAGGGACTGTCCCTGATTTGGAACAATGTCCTCCTGTCCCTCTTTCCTCCTCATTTGTCCCTCATTTTGGTCTGATCTATATAGTTGTATATAAAATGCACTTTTTATGTATCAAAAAGTATTTCCCAGTGCTAAACCTTTCATCTTATTTCTAAATTGCTGCATTTGTAAATTCCAAATGCCAATATAAAGAAATAGTAGTGGTTGTAAAAAAGCACTTGTGGGTTTAACCAATCTTGTTTTTTTTGTACAATTCTCCTTTAAGGGGGCGTGGCAAGGGGTCTCTCATTCCCATCTCAAAAAGTTGGGAGGTATGTCTTAGGTAACATATATTAAATAGTTTAAAACACATACTGTAAAGTAAAACAAACCCAAAACTGTCCTTTAATAAAACTGCCTCTAACATTATTGGACCTCAGCTTCTCGCCACCTGCATCTGCTTCAGTTATTGTAGTCATTGTTAATACAGCAGCTGCTATAGGGCCCAGACCAGGGAGGGAGTCCAGTTAAGGCCTCAGAGATGAGGATTGGTGGGCATCTTTGTGGTTAAATCAAACCCCTTAGCTGATCACTAATGCCACTTGTAAATGAAGATCCAACAAAGGAAGCTTCCACTACTTGTTTCATCTGTTGACTCTTTGTTTACAAGTGACTGCAGTGATTGGCTGAGCTGTCACTGCATCTGCTGGTCTATGATGGTGGACGCCTGAATGGGGCCCCCACTAGACATGTGCATGACGAAAAATTGTGTTTAGTTTTCTTTATAATTGTTAATCTAGTTACACATCTGTATCAAAATGCACTTACAAAAGGTCAATACAGGCAGTCCCCGGGTTACAAACAAGATAGGTTCTGTAGATTTGTTCTTAAAGTGGAGTTCCACCCAAAAGTGGAACTTTCGTTCATCAGATTCCTCCCCCCTTCAGGTGTCACATTTGGCACCTTTCAGGGGGGAGCGGATACCTGCCTTTGACAGGTATTGTGTCCCCACTTCCAGGAGACCGGGCCACGGCAAATTATGTCAGCAGCCCGGTCGCCCTCCTCCTTCCCCGCTGCTGGGCCAGTGAAAGGGTGCAGCGCGCTTTGCACATGCATAGTAGGGACCCAGCCGTGAAGCTGAAAAACCTACACTGCCGAGTTCCCTTACCCGCAATGAATGCAGCAGCACCCGACCAGTAGATCTGAAGATCGGCAGTGGTGCAGACATCACTGGACTCCAGGACAGGTAAGAGTCCTAATGTTAAAAGTCAGCATCTACAGTATGTGTAATCCTGACTTTTAATTTTTAAAGTTGAATTTGTATATACGTTGGAACAGGTACATTTTTTAAGTGTAACTCCAGCCAAAAAAAATGATGTTTACGTTTTTTGGATAGCATAGGGAAATGCTAACACCCCTGTAACATTAGTTTTGCTGTTTGTGCACCTGTTCAGAATATTTCACCTCACATTCTGTCCCTGTGATAATTGGATTTTGAAAATTTTGGGTTGTTGTGGAAACAAGGATTGGTGATAAAGCTTCAGTGGAGACACCTTTTTCCCATGATAACTCTTACAGAAGTGAATTTCCTTCCTAGGGGAAGAGTTCTTCTCACTTTCTATTGTCTCCCTCCATTTGTAAATATGAGTCGGATGTAAGTTGGATGTTCGTAACTCAGGGATTTTCTGTATGCTTACATGCCTGCCCGTCCCTCTCCTCTCCCGATCTGATAATTACAGTGGGCGGGGCTGAGAATCCCCTGCTGACGTCAGATAGGAGGAGGGGAGGAGAGGAGGAGAGTGGCGGGCAGTCACGTGAGCGCTGAGCGGCACTATAAAATAAGGTATAAGGTGCATATTTTTTAAAAAGTGCATACACTGGGGTACATAATTAATGTAACACAGAGGATTGTAGGAATAAGACACAGTTATGATAGCAGCAGGAGGGGAGGGGCGGGGAGCAGATTGGCACTGTCACTAGCTGACAGGCAGAGAGGGAGGGGGAGAGAGGGAGCAAGGAGAGACAGCGGGATGACAGAGGTACGTAAACTGATCACAGTATCATGGATCAGCAGCCATGATAAACTTGGTCAGTTCACACAGTGGAGGGCAGCACCAGGCAGGATCAACCAGGTATTTTAGATGATACAAAGGGCCAAATTACACAACACAAGCACTGTGCTGTTATTCATGCTTTAAAGGGGAAGGATCGATTTTTCTTTTTTTTTTTTCTTTTTGGGATTACAACCACTTTAATGTATGGTTAAATATATTTTTATTGAAGAAGAAATAAACATAGCATACTAAACATTAGATGAGATAGGAGTCTCACAAAGCCATAAATTATATACCATATACATATTGAGATAGTACTACATATGGAAACAGTCGTAAGGAGAGCAAAGCAACATGAATCATGTATCAAAAAAGTCAAATGACTAGAGAAAATGAATTTACTGTATCTCGCCAAAGAGCTGAATACAAAACATATATGTTATGGGTGGTAAATGAGCCTCACAGCCTTTTATTCTTCTCCTACTCTACCAAGATACCGATGCTATGCTGCACCATTCTCATCCGGTCAGCAGAGGGACAGCTAAAGGCAAGAAAGCCCATAGACTTCTATGCAGAGCCCTGAGAATCCTAGGAGTTGTAATTTGAGACAGCAGCCATATATGAATAGACTATTTACAATACAAATCCCACTAGGCATTGTGCAGTAAAAGGAATGGAGAGATGATGTTTATTAACCACGTCAGCTCCGGAAGATTTTACCCCCTTCCTGACCAGGCCATTTTTTGCAATACGACACTGCATTGCTTTATTGCGCGATCATCAATGTTGCCAACCGCCCATAGATTTACGGGCAGCCCGTAAAAACAGGGCATTTTTTCTCCTGCCCATAATGCCCGTAAAAACACTGCCAGTAAAAATGGCCGCAACATGCTCGGGTGAGAACTGCGCATGCACAGTTCCAGAAATCCCCAAGACAATCCGATGCTGAGCACGCACCTGCTGATGGTTTCAAGCCGCAAGCTGAATGCCAGGAGCTGAGTGAGCTGAAGGAGGAGTCTGCTCAAAGACGGAGTGGACAGTGCAGTGGAGCCGACTGGCAGCCCCCTTGGTGAGTAATCATGCATGCATGCATACAAGCCCAACTTGAACATAGAGTCCCACCACTGGACCCCTGGCCTGCAACATCGATCCATTGCTTCACTGGCTGACTGTTATCTATGTGATGGTCACAGACAGGCACATGCAGCAGTTTCCAGACAAGAATGGCAGTGATGAGATTGTACAAAATCATTGTATACAATATTTGTCTTGCTATCTCCTGTACCCTGTCCACGGCCTTTGTTTACCTCTTTAATCCTGTCCGCAGCCTCTGTCCACCTCCTGTATCCTGTCCACATCCTCTCACCACCACCTGTACCCTGTCCACATTCTCTGGCCACCACCTGTACCCTGTCCGCCTCCTCTGGCCACCACCTGTACCCTGTCGGCATCCTCCGACCACCTCCTGTACCATGTCTGCATCCTCTGGCCACCACCTGTACCCTGTCTGGTTCCTCTGGCCACCACCTGTACCCTGTCTGCATCCTCTGACCACCTCCTGTACCATGTCCGCATCCTCTGACCACCTCCTGTACCATGTCTGCATCTTCTGACCATCTCCTGTACCATGTCCGCATTCTCTGACCACCTCCTGTACCATGTCTGCATCCTCTGACCACCTCCTGTACCATGTCTACATCCTCTGACCACCTGCTGTACCATGTCTGCATCGTCTGACCACCTCCTGTACCATGTCTGCATCCTCTGACCACCTCCTGTACCATGTTCACATCCTCTGACCACTTCCTGTATTCTGTCCACAGCCTCTGACCACCTCCTGTATCCTGTCTGCAGCCTCTAACCATCTCTTACATCATGTCTGCAATCTCTGACCATGTCTTGTCTTTTATCATGTCTACAGTTTGTGAGGAGGAGTCTGGAGAGAAAGCAAGAGTGTGAGGGCCACCGGAATGGGAATTACAGTCAGATGTGTGTGGACTGTGGAGAGGAAACTATAGAATAACACCAAAGCCACCAACCTGGAGCCATCTGACTGAGCCCTGCACAGTGCACCTGAGAGAAGGTCAGTAACAGTGCTGTCAGGCCAGTCTGAGGTCACTGATGTAAGGGGGCAGTGAATACAATAATGTAAGGGGACACTGATATAAAGGTTCCCCTTATATCAGTAACCCGCCCTTACCTTAGTGTATTCACTCTGCGGAAGGTGGTCTCTGGTCACCAGAGCCCCTCCACATCAGAGTACCTGGCATTCCCCATTACATCAGAGTCTGCATGATTCCCCCTTACAGTGCAAGGGGGAACTCTGCTGGGGACTCTGATGTAAAGGAGAACTCTCATGTAAAGGGCATTGCTGCAGACCCTGATGTAAGCGGGAACTATGATGTAAAGGGGAACACAGTGGACTCTGGTGTAAGGTGATCTCTGGTGACCAAAGCCCCCCCTTAAATCAGAGTTCATGGTCTTCAGCATTTCCCTTTATGTCACAGTTCCCTTGCAATGTAAGGGGGAACCCTGCACACTCTGATATATGGGGGAACTCTGTGCTGGCTGGGTTATATTAATCTGACCTTCATATAAATGGAGAAATATGTTTTTTGACTTTTGTTGAACTATAACACACGCTAGTAGCACTATATACATGTTCATAGTTTAAATATTTATATTTGCACTGATTAGCACTGAAAACAACCATTTAAGGTACTTTTTTTTACAGTGTCAATAAAAAATGTGGCTCTGTCAGTAAATTTCACTGTTTGCCAGAAAAAAAAAATTGGTGTTGTTTGTAAATTTTGGCGTCCTGCCAGTAAATTTCACTTCGGGGTTTGGCTACACTGGTGGTCGTGTGACCCTGTACCCAAATAAAATAAACGCCCTTTTTTCCCACAAATAGAGCTTTCTTTTGGTGATATTTAATCACCGCTGCGGTTTTTATTTTTTGTGCTATAAACAAAAAACTGACAATTTTGAAAAAAAAAACTATTTTTTTTTTACTTTCTGCTATAAAACATACCCAATAAAAAAAATGTAATAAAATCAAATTTCTTCATCAATTTAGGTCAATATTTATTCTGCTACATATTTTTGGTAAAAAAAAATCATAATAAGCGTATATTGATTGGTTTGTGCAAAAGTTATAGCATCTACAAACTATTGAATAATTTTATGGATTTTTATTTATTAATGTTTTTACTAGTAATGGTCATCATCAATGCGATCAGCAATTTTTAGCGGGACTATGACTTTGCGGTGGACAAATGGGACACCTAACTGACACTTTGACACTTTTTGGGGACCAGTGACATTATTACAGTGAGTGATCAGTGCTAAAAAAATGCAGAGTTACTGTACTAATGACAGTGGCAGGGAAGGGGTTGACATCAGGGGCGATCAAAGGGTTAAGTGTGTCCCTAGGGGGTGCTTTCTAACTGTGGGGGATGTGCTTTGACTAAAGGAAAACAGAGACCCATGTTTCTGCTTAGCAGAAACACAAGATCTCCATTTCCCCCTCTGACAGAACGGCAATCTGCCTTGATTACATCTGCCTCTCCTCAGAACAATCAGTGGGTCCCAATGGATGTGACTGGCTGATTGGCTCCCACTGTGTCCAATCACAGCGGGGGCCAGGCTCAGGTGGTGCGTGCGCGTCCTGGAGCCAAAGAAAAAAAATCATGTAATGGTATGTGATTTTGCTCTTAAGGGCTGCCCTGCCACAGTATATGTACATGGGGCGGTCCCTAAGTGGTTAAATTGCCCAGGAAAGCTCTTCCTCTGAGGTAGTTAGAGAGAGAGCACCTCTTTCTGGATATTTATCTGCCAGCCGGTGACCATACTAGTGAAGGTCCAAGCCTGAGACTGGGAGTTAGGACACCCAAGAGCAGCACATCACCTCCCACATCACCTGCACTGCTGCAGCAGGGAGACTTGAGCATCCATTCACCCTCTGCTTCTCAATGCATGCTTTTGGGGAGAGCCCAAGAGGGCCCCCCATCTGCAGCACTCTACAACACACTTACTCCAAACCTAGACTGCACCTATACCAACCCTATACCACACTATGTCGAACCTTTACTGCATCTAAACTACATCTAACCACATTTACCTTGCACCTGTGCCAAGATTATACCATACCTATACTGTACCTATACTGCATGCAGGTGAACTGGGACTGTCATTAATTACAAAGATGCTCTTAAATGGTAGAAGAAGAACATCTCAAAGGACTGCCCCTCCCATAATAATTATTCTGCAAGCCCCCTTCATTCTCCGACCCCCTCTGCTACCAATCTCCATTTCTTTTGGACAGTGCCAACCCAGTCGGTCTAGAAATAGAATTGCCGCCATAAATGAGCTCTGCCAGTATAGTTCCAGCACACGGTAGGGAACATACAAAAGGGCATAGAGGCTTTAGAAAAGAGGAAAAACATAGCCATAAGGGCAGCTGATAAGGGGGGGGGGGGCATAGTAGTGTTAAAAAGAGAGTATTATATGAAAGAATTAAATAGACTAGTAGGAGATTCAGATACCTACAAAAAGTTGAGGAGTGATCCTACTAAAAAACTGCAAGCTGCTTGAAAAAAATGGTCAAGGATGCTCAAAAAGAAAGGAATATTAACCAAAAAAGAGGCTAGATATTTAGTCCCTGAAGCCCCTAAGCCACCCATCATTTATCAATTACCCAAGATACACAAAAATATGACATGCCCTCCAGGCAGACCTATAATTAGTGCTATTAATTCTGTCTTTTCAAGGATAGGTGAGTACGCGGATTGCTTCCTGCAACCCATTGTATAAACCTACCCATCCTACTTAAGGGACAGCAAACACCTTATGAACATCTTGAAAGACATTCCAGTACAAGAGAACATGTACATTGTTACCATTGACGTAGACCCCTTATATACAAACCTAAGCCAGAAGGATGTATTGGTTACAACTAGAAGAGCTCTAGGCCAAACGTCTGATCTCAAGGATGAACAGAAGAATTTTGTACTAGATGCTCTTGATCTAGCAATGTCGAACAACTATTTCTGGCATGAGTGCTCCCATTACAAGCAAATTAGGGGTGTTGCTATGGGGGCTAAGTATGCCCCTAGTGTGGCAAACATCCTTTTGAGCCAATGGGAAGAGCAGAGCATCTTCAGAGATCCCACACCAGAGGTGTTTTTATATAAAAGATATATTGATGATATCATTATGCTTTGGGATGGGACTGAAGATGCTCTAAAAATATTCTTGACTGATATCAATCAAAACCGGTATGGTCTCAAATATGCTGGAAGTTGGAACCCGGTGGAATAAAACTTCCTAGACTTGGTCTTGATGAAATGGGGTAGACACATAATTACAAAAACATACTTCAAAGAGACTGATAGGAACAGCTACATTCCTACTGAGAGTTGTCATCACCCTACCTGGTTAGGAGAGATCCCGAAAGGACAACTAACTTGTATCCGTAGGAATTGTGCTGATCTGGATGATTATATGTATCATTTGGAAGTCGTAGTTAATAGGTTTAAAGAGAAACAGTTATCAAGAAAAAAAGCTACGTCACATGCAAAAACTTGTCAAGGACATAGATGGGGATAAATTATTAGACGAAAAGTCCAGTAAGGACTACTGTTCCCAGCAGAATCAGGAACATCTGGCTTCATAACTTATTTTAATCAAGACTATAAATCCTAAATCTTCGAAAAGATCATTAAAAAGCACTGGCCAACGGGGGCGTGGCCTGCAGCGGAGCGTGATGGCTGACTAAACCCAGAGCTCCGCTCCCATACTCGGATCATAGCAACACTCAGCGACCCGGGGACCCATAAAAACTACCCCATAGCAAGGACTCACCGCACAGACTGTCCAGGGCATGCCCGGCAATCGGTACGTGCCTCCTGAGCCTCGCCGTTTGACGGATTACTATCGCCCCGCCAACATGAACAAGGCCAAAGATGGCGCCGGCGCAAAGATCGTTAGTGGCAGCATCGAACCGACGAACGATCGGAACACGCAGACTTTCCCCACAGAAGGTACGGGCGCAACAAACGGCAAGGGCGCGAATCCCCACCACACAGAAAGAGCAGCAAGGCCCGATACGCCTGCGAGGGAAGAAGAGTCCATACATACCGCAGGAGACATTATGGACACCCTTCCCGCCCCAGAGGGGGGTCCACCATCTGACCGAGGGAAGAGGCTGGCGTCCTCCACTGCACATTCACCCAGCAAGGAGCCACAGCTCAAAAAACAATTCTGGGCCAGTCCTGATGCAGAACTCCTCGCCTCAGAGCGTAACACAGCACTGGCAGCAATCCCTGCCACAGAGAACACGGTATTGGAGGCCTCACTAAAAGCTATGCTGATGACATTGCAGAAAGACCTGCACAGGGAATTACATGTCTCCCTGTCACAGATCCATGAAAGGGTAGACTGCCTGGAAGACCGAACCACTGACCTGGAGGGTCATATGCAGAACCATGTTAAGGCACACAATGAGCTGTTAGATGCTCATGCTCACCACAAATCAGAGATCCAAAGAATTAACCTGAAACTGGCTGACCTGGAAGATCGCTCGAGGCGACAGAACATAAAAATTAGAGGGGTCCCGGAAACGATTAAGGGTAACGAAATCACTTCCTACCTACAACAACTCTTTTCCAAAGTGCTACCCCGCTTAAACACCCGCGACTTACTGATCGATAGGGCACACAGGATTGCAAAACCCGCTCACCTCGCTGTTGATGTTCCAAGGGACATCCTGGCAAAGATGCATTACTTCCCAGTCAAGGAGCAAATTTTACAAGCCATTAAGAAATCTGGACCGCTACCATCCCCTTATACCAACATCTTGTTCTTCAATGATCTATCGAAGGCTACGATGGATTTCCGCAGATCTTTCATGCCAGTCACCTCCATTCTGCAAGAAAGAAAAATTACATACAAGTGGGGCTTTCCTACCAAACTGCTAGTCACCTATCAACAGCAAACAGTACCCAATCTGAATCCCAAGGATGGCTATAAGAAGCTTACCAACTGGGGTCTTCTGCCTCTCCCACCCAACGCACCAGAACAGACAAGACGCCGGCTGAACCATCCATTCCCTGGAAATCCGGATACCGACAAAGACTGATCCTGGCAAAACCACAATTAGGGATCCTCTGCGCACACAAGATCCAGTATGAGCGCATTCACTCCTGATCACCACTTCCCCAGGTTAAAGTGTGCAGTGCACACCAGATTCTATCTATTGTTCTCTTTGTTCCCCCTCTCCTCCTCAATTGATCGTTACAGTTAATCTGTTGTTATTGCATTTCTTAATCGACACACTGAGAAGGCTTTGGTGAGTTAAGTGTAAGCTCCCCTTTTCTACATAGAGTGATAAAGTGGTCTTTTTTGCATTGTGCTGTTTAATATAGACCCGGATTGGGTCCCTTGTGTACGGTAAACCCTTGTCCTTTCTTGTAGTCTCGCTCCAGTCTCTTCAGCCCTCTGCAACACCCTCACGACATGTCCTTCACTATCACATCCCTCAACGTCAAGGGCCTAAATTCCCCTTACAAAAGAAATCTACTATGGAAAGAGGCCCTAACACAACGGGCAGATGTACTCTGTATTCAAGAGACGCATTTCTCCAAAGACAAGGCCCCTAAATGCACACACAGCAAATTTCCCCACTGATTCGTAGCTAATGCCCCTAAAAAATGTAGAGGCGTTATGATAGCAATTAGTTCTGCAGTCTCATTTACACTCCACCATTGCGAAGCTGACGTAGATGGCAGATACTTGATTCATTGAGAATCAGCGCCTCACTTTAGTTAATCTATATGCACCCAACTCAGCTCAGAAAAACTTCTACGCGAAGCTTATGGCTAAATTGGCCCCATTCAGATCTGACCCACTGCTAATATGTGGAGATTTCAATGGCATCGTTGATCCCGCCCTGGACACAACTAATCCAAATACTAGGAGACCCACAGCACTATCTTCCCTTCTCCACAGGGAAGATCTGTTCGACCCATGGAGGTGCCTACATGACATGGAGCGAGACTACACGTTCTATTCCCACCCCCACAACTCATACTCTCGGATCGATCTGTTTCTCACAGATAAGTACCTCCTTCAATCAGTATCCGAAGCGCGCATCGGGGTGATCTCCTGGTCAGATCACGCGCCAATTTCGATCAAATTGTCCATGAACAACCGTCCCCTGAAACATACTTTATGGAGGCTTAACCCATCTCTCCTGGTGACCCCAGGGTTCTCCGACAGAATTCGATCCGAGATTGAGTCCTATTTCACTCAAAATGCACAATCTGTTGATGACCCGTCTATCATATGGAATGCGCACAAGGCGGTCCTAAGAGGCCTATTCATCAAACTAGGGGCCCAAGCCAAAAAGGCCCAGAGGGCCACGACAGAACGATTACTGAAACAAATAAAAGATCTCGAAATCAAAAACAAACAAGCCCCATCCCCAACAATAGCAGCAGAACTTACGAAAATAAGATACCAACTCAGTGAACACCTTCACAAAAAATTTGATTTCTACATTAAGCGGCTTAAGCTCCTTTTTTACGCCTCGGCAAACAAATCGGGAGCGTTTATGGCCAAACAGTTGAAAAAACAACTCTCTAACCAAAAGATTCAATATCTCACCAATTCCCAGGGTAAAAAGCTAAGTAACCCTCTCGATATCGCGAACGAATTCAGCGCATTTTACGCCAAATTGTACAACCTAAAAAATTGTGATAAAACACCCCACCCCAAAATAGCAGACATTGACACATTTCTATCTTCCGTCCACCTCCCGACCATCACCCAATCACAAGCAGAATTTCTATCACAACCGTTCTCCACAGCAGAAATACTCACTGCCATTAAACAAATGCCCCTTCACAAAGCCCCAGGCCCAGACGGATTTACAAACGAATATTACAAGCAATTCCCCCTTCAACTCCCCCCATATCTCTGTGAAGCCTTTAATCACCATGTTTCCACTGGTAAAATGCCCAAGGAATCCTTAGAAGCCCTAGTAGTCACTCTACCAAAGACGGGTAAACCCCCAGACAACCCTGCTAACTACCGCCCCATTTCCCTTCTTAATTCGGACACAAAATTATATGCTAAATTACTAGCCCAACGCTTATCCACCATCATCCCTCATCTAATACACCCTGACCAGGTAGGATTTTTCCCCCAAAGACAAACGAGCGACGGCACGAGACGCCTCATTGACCTAATACAGTGGGTGGAGGGCTCCCGAACGCCTTCTCTGTTCCTCTCCCTGGACGCAGAGAAGGCGTTCGATAGAGTCCACTGGACATATATGGAAAAAGTACTCCTGAAGTTCGGCATGACAGGCCCATTTCTGGCTGCAATTCTGAATTTGTATTCCGCCCCGTCCGCGAGAGTGTGGACGTCGGGGATCAAATCAGAGCCATTCGACATCACCAATGGCACAAGACAAGGGTGCCCTTTATCACCCTTGATCTTTGCCATGGTGATGGAGCCTCTCGCACAATCTATCAGAGACTCTCCCTCGGTCAAAGGCATCAAGGTGGGCAGTGTAGAACACAAAATAGGGCTATATGCCGATGACGTTATTATCACCCTATCAGACCCCAAGGCGTCCCTTACAGCCACCCAAAAACTATTAGACCAGTTTAGCGCCATCTCCCTCTATAAGATAAACACAAGCAAATCCATTATGTTGGACTTAGGCATTGACCCGGCCACTAAACAAACTATCTCTGACATCACTCCCTTTCAATGGTCCGCCACCGCATCACTTCCATACCTGGGTATCCACCTGACCTTCCCAAGCAGTTCTCTGCTGAAAGTAAACTTTGAAATCCTCCAAGAGAAACTTGTGCGCATCTCCAGAGACTTGAGCTCTCTACCTGTCTCCTGGGCTGGAAGAGTAACTCAATCAAAAATGTATCTACTTCCTCACATATTATATTTGTTCCGTGCTGTACCTCTTCCCCTTCTCCCCTCCCAACTGCGCCAGCTTCAGAAGATGCTAACCACATTCATCTGGCAACATAAAAAACCCAGATTCAAAGAAGACATTCTTCTAGCCTCTGCTAAAAATGGCGGATTAGGGGCGCCTAACATCCAGGCATACTACCGGGCAGTAATCCTTGACCAAGTAAAACATTGGTGGACAGCAGACCCCAACAACACATGGACTCAAATTGAAACCACAGTCATGCACGTGGACCCGAAGCTCCTCCTTACCGCTATTATGCTTGATCATAAACCACAGTATTACCACATGGATACGATCACGGCAGCACTGAGAGTCTGGTCCACATGTTCGCAACATGCCCAAGGAATTCCCAGGGGTTTACTCTCCAAACTACCCATTAAAGCATTGGAACTGTTCTCAACCGACCTATCTCTTGACAATTGGCAACAAAGAGGGCTCCACACCCTTGACCAGATGTTTGACAACACTGTATTGCTGTCATTCTCACAACTACAACAAATCTATGGACTGCACAAACAGTCATTCTTCCTATACCTCAGAATCCGGTCAATACTATCTAAGCTCAGGTTTTCTGGGGATGTATCCACACTAAATAGCATCATACTGTTCTATAACTCTGCTAAAACAGGCACCGGTGGCATTTCCCGGATACATGACCTCCTCACCTCCCCTCCAACTGAACTATCACACCCATCTTATGCATTTTGGTGCAATCATGCGGAAACTCCACCATTGAGAGCAACATGGAATAAAGCGCTCGCTCTCCCCCTCCGGACTTCACACTGCATTTCCCACTGGGAATCATTACAAAAGCTGGCCCACAAATGGTACTACACGCCCTCTAGACTGGCCAAGATGTTCCCTTCCACATCCCCTCTATGCTGTAGGAACTGTAATGACAAGGGAACCCTGTATCACATCTGGTGGGACTGCCTCCATGTCAAGCACTTCTGGCAGGAAGTGGCTACACTGATCTCCTCCCTATGCAACATCAATACTCACCTGTCCTCTCTAGACCTTCTCCTAGGTATATCAATTCCATCCTGGCCCAAACAAGTCAGGATCTTAGCATCCCACATATTAATAGCCGCCCGGCTAACAGTGGCAAAAAAATGGAAATCTACTGCTGCACCAACTGTTTCGGATCTTATCATCTTACTCAATTCACACTTTCAGCTTGAATTCGCATTTGCAAAAGCTAATTTGACTACGACACAATTTCTCCAGGATTGGGGGCCCTGGATTTCCGACCATAGGAGCTTACCACTGCAACCCTAGAACTCCATGGATACCATTTAATTGGACCCATGGGATCCCCACAGTTCCCTCTATACTTGTCTGCTGTTTAATATATCTACCTGCTTGTGGTGGGCCCTCCCTGTCGGGTTCGCGCACCACACGCATTCAACAACTTTATCACCAACCTTCTCAGACTGTTCTGTTCCTTACTAGTTCTAACTCAAGAGGTCATATCTTCAACAGTGACATCCACAATGCTCGACTGGACCTCTAAGATTTGACCAATCAAAGTCATTTATGCTGTATAGGCACTGTTCATTAAGTGGAGGAGTGGGCTCAACGCCCCCACACCCCTAGGCACAGCATGATCCCGGTACGGGGTGCCTGGTGTGCAGGCGTTGAGATCACTACATCTACGCTACTCCTGAATGCACTTGTATTTGTTTTTGTTATTGTAATACTTACTCTACTGTGAGGTGTGAGGTTACCGCACCTCTAAATATCTAAGCTTACTATGTACCCTGTATCCTTGTGAAAAATCTTTTCAATAAAGATCTTTGATATTAAAAAACAAAAAAAAAAAGCACTGGCCAATACTACTTAGAGACAAAACATTGTCGAAATGAATATCAAGTCGTCCAAAATTCATATATCGGAGAGCACCCATTTAATGAATGAGCTGGCCCCTAATGTGTATGACCCTCCTAAAACGTCCTTCCTGGACATAAAATGAGTTTTATTATTGTAAGAGGTGCAAAGCATGCAGAACTACAAGAAAGGAAAAAAGAAAAATAGAGAAGTTTAAATCTTTCAGCGCTGACACTAAAAAAATTGATAAACGTATTACATATAAAACCACCCATGTAACTTACCTCATCACTTGCCCTTGCGGGTCACAGTATATAGGGCAGACTACCAGAAACCTTAGTACCAAAATTAACGAACATATAAACAATATAAGAAAGGGTTTCCCAAAACATAGTTTATCTAATCATTTTAGGCTTCACCACAACAAAAACCCTAGTTTAGCCAACTTTTTTTGCATAGATAAGATGGGGATAATCTAGCTCAAAGAGTTTCTATGAATGAAACTGAATGGATATACAGATTAAATACTAATTATTAAATGTTATATAGTTGGTTCTGTTATTGGTTTTAAAACTGAGGCGTTTCCAATATTATTCAATCCTTGTCAATACCTTATTTCTCCACAAGATGAAGCTAAATATTGCATAGTAATTCTCTAGTCTATTCCCGTTCTTACCTCTTTCCTCCACTGGAGGGAGTTTGTGGCAGTAGACCTTATGTACTTATATATTTTGTACATTTTTTAATACATTTTTTATTCAAAAATAATTAAATATCCCAACTAAACATTTGTTTATATATCCATTAACAGGATGTAGCAGTTTTTTTCTGAATTATTCAATTATTGTCATTGCGGATTGAATTGGATTGGCTGCTCCTCTGGGCAGACTGTGTATATAATATGGAAGGGACGTATCAGGCCATGTGACCCCTGATGATGTCAGAGCGTGCTGACAAAATGCGCTGGGTGTGGTTGTAGCATGATATGTCATTTTGGCCTTCAGTGGAATGCAGGTGGAGCGCAGTTGGCGTCCCCTTCTTCCTTTGTTTCATTTTATTTGTTTTTAATACATGGGATTTGGAAAATTTTAATAAATTTAAATGGACTTCTCTATGGGAGCTTCCCTTCTCTTTCTTCCATTCCTGTATGTATGTTTCGAGGTATGGTGATCTAATCCAGTGGAAGCTGTCTCTTGATGGGAGCCATTCCATATATCATGCGCATATGACTTCTGTAATGGGGGTCATCTCCTTCTGGTGAGTAGGGTGTGAGAAATGCGTTGGTGGAGGAGCACACACAGTCACCCCTCTCTTTACCTGGAATTACCATGGATTACCATTGACTTTATAATCTATTGCATATTATTGCATCATATTTCATGAGACTTTACTGAATTTTGCACTTGCTCTTTTATATGAATTTCATGCACTTTGAATTGCATACACTTTCTTATTGTGTTATCATATAGTGACCTCTAGGGGTCATTTATTCACATTGTACCTTATGATATATTTAACTATTATATTTTGTACACACATTGGTAACCTCTAGTGGTTAGCCATATATATTGGATTAATTTAACAAGCTCTCAGTAATTAGTATAAGGCAGTCCATGTGTGCAGGTAGAGGTATCTTGTCTGATCCTCCTTTCCCTTTATTACTCGGTAGAATAAACTGTACTACTCCTCACTGCTGAATTTGAGGTGGCCTTGCTATTGTTTATGCTCTGGGCATCAAATATCATCTTATGCCTAGTCCTTACTGTTAATCACTTTGTGTGCTAAATTGCATTATTACCATTATATACTTGCCTAATTGCCAACCATAATGGGTGGCAACATATTAAGTTTGCCTTCCAACCTGGTTTGGTGCCTGTTTTCTTTGAAATAGCACTACTATTGGGTACTAAGTATTATGTTCAGTGATTCTCTGTGATATTGTATGTTTGTACAGTCAACATGGTGTGTAAAAGGGTCTTAGGTTCTTGAGAAGTTCAAGACAAGAAACAAAGGACCCATCATATCCAGCGGCTCCTATGTGGGTAGCGCTGCATTACTATGAAATATCTGATAATTACAGAAGATGTTAAAATCTTTATTCACAGTACATATTCAAGGGTTGACATATACAGTAAGCATTAACCAGGTGCACCAAATACTTCTGTGTGTAACAGATATTTTTTTTTATTTCTGATCCTGCCTTCTATTTGATGTTCTAAAATCATGGCACATTGTTGTTTATTGTGTGCTCAGTCTCTAGTTTATTATCATCCATCAAACTGAGCAGGTTTCACTGACCCAAACACTACATTGCAGTCAGTGACACTTAACAATATATCTTACATTTTTAGTGAGTGTAAACTGTTTAACTGTCAGATACTCTGGTGACCAGGGTTCCCTAGTGACCAGATATAATTTATAGCCACAAACAGAGGTATGTACAACAATTTGGTGCACAGATGAAATGGTTTAGTATCTCAAATGTTCTTGAACTAGAATTTCACATGAAAGAGATTTTTTTATATGGAGTTGAAAGGGGAAACTCAATTTTCCCGGAAAAGAAAAACATTAAAAAAATAATAATTTAGCATTTAAAAATGCTATGCAAGTCATATAGTAATCTAATGTTCTTCAAAATGACCTTTCTATTTTAATCATTAGTGCTGTAATTTTCTGTAAAATGCAATGTGATATAGCAACCTGAAGGCATTCTGTATACCACTGGTGTACAGAGTGTCTCCAAAAAATGTAATTTCTTTATGTGATTGGCTCACTAATTTTCCCAAAAGTGGAATTTCCACTTTAATTGAAGGTGACCCCCTGACATGCCACAATTGGCATGTCATTTTTTGGGGGGTGGGGACCAGGGACCTTGTTTTCCTGTTACAAGGTCTCAGGTGTGAATGGGGAGCAGGTGTGCTAAATTTGGTGCTATCACTCTCACTCTCTCATACTGGTCACTGGAAGTTCAACATGGCACCTCATGGCAAAGAACTCTCTGAGGATCTGAAGAAAAGAATTATTGCTCTACATAAAGATGGCCTAGGCTATAAGAAGATTGCCAAGATCCTGAAACTGAGCTGCAGCACAATGGCCAAGACCATACAGCGGTTTAATAGGACAGGTTCCACTTACAACAGGTCTCATCATTGAAGTTGAGTACACGTGCTCAGCATCATATCCAGAGGTTGTCTTTGGGAAATAGATGTATGAATGCTGCCAGCATTGCTGCAGAGGTTGAAGGGGTGGGGGTCAGCCTGTCAGTGCTCAGACCAAATGCCTCACACTGCATAAAATTGGCCTGCATGGCTGTCGTCCCAGAAGGAAGCTTCTTCTAAAGATGATGCACAAGAAAACCTGCAAACAGTTTGCTAAAGACAAGCAGACTAAGGACATGTATTACTGGAACCATGTCCTGTGGTCTGATGAGACCAAGATAAACGTATTTGGTTCAGATGTGTCAAGCGTGTGTGGCGGCAACCAGGTGAGGAGTACCTGTCACACTTCCCCCTCTTGTAATAATATTCCCCTGTCATACTGCCCCCTCCTTTCACAGTGCCCCCTCTTATTACACTCCCCCCTCTGGTCACGCTTCCCAGATACCCTTCTCCTGTCACACTGCCCCCCATCTGTCACACTGCCTCCCTCCTACTGCAATAACCCCTTCATACTGGCTCCTCCTGTCACACTTCCCTGTCATACTACCCCCTTGCCACACTGCCCACTCCTATCACACTTCCCCATCATACTGCCCCCCTCCTTTCACAATACCTCCCCTCATACTACGGGTCAGGGGCCCTTCATGGTTTCATGCACCGGGGTCCTTAAGGTTCTAGTTATGCCTCTGAATCAGTGCTAAAAATATGCACTATTATTGTACTAATGACACTGGTAGGGAAGGGGTTTACATTAGGGGTGAAACTGGGTTTAATATGTTCCCTCACTGTGTGTTCTAACTGTATGGGGGATGGGCTGCCCGAGGAAAAACACAGATTCGTCTTCCTGCATAGCAGAAAGACAGGATCTGTGCGATCTCCCCTGTCAGAATGGAGATCTGTCTTGTTTACATAGGCAGATCCCTATTCTGTCACTGCGGGGAACGATCGAGGGTGGTCAGCGGACATCGAGTCTGCCCCACCCGCTAATTGGCTCCCCCACTGGACAGCGGTGCGCACGCACCCACAATGACAGCGATTTGTGGGAATGAGCCAGCCTGCCGCAGTAAAATGAAGGCGGCTGGTTGGCAAGTGGTTAAAGTAGCACAGTGCCGCATTGCAAAAAATGGCCTGGTCATGAAGATGGTTAAAGGCAAGTGGTTAAACTACCTTTATTTTAATCTAATTTTCAAGGGTAAGAGTATAGGTTTCACCAGGACATAAAAACGCAGAGAAAACCTGACAGATGTTTAAACCTTTTTACTAATTAAATATTTATTTATTTTTACTGTCTTTGTCTCATCACTTTTTGTCCTTGTTGTGACTCCATGGAGAAAATATAAGGGCCAATCTTCTTGGTGGGATACCAGGCGGCTGTATAAACCTGACAGAAGCTCTAAACCTTCCCCACCACATCCAAATTTAGAAAAAAAGGTTTTGAATAGACCACAAGTAGATCACATATGTGTCTACATCTTGCAACTTTGTTTACTCATTTTCAACCAAAAGAAAAAATAGATATTTAATAAGAAAACATAATAGAGCAACACAAGGGTGGTCCAACCTCCCTCATCTTTTTGGTTTGCTATGGCTAAGAATCATAGCAGATAGTAATATTTTATCAGGAAACTACTACAGTATTGTGGCTTATGGTGGTGACTGTGCTGCTACGGATAAAGATGTTGATAACTGAGCTGGTTGTACTTCCTTCAAAACTGAAATTTAACATCATTAAACGATTAAAGAGAGAGACATTTCATATACATACTTCTAAAGGTTTAGCTGCCACTTAAACAAGAAGTATTTACTCTGAGATTTGAATGCACCTCAAAGATAAAAATAGAAACATACAGCAACATACGTTCAAAGTAGTGTAATTAAATTACTATCACTTAAAAAACCATAAGGCACTGCCAAATGTTTGATGCACTGAAGCAAAATTATTGAAGATAAAAATCCAGCTTTATTTCACGTTAAGAAAGGAAAATACCATTTATCCAGCGCTAGAAGAACAGGTTTAAAGATTTACCGTAGTGTTTTTCTCTAGTCCCTTTTACATAGTTACATAGTTAGTGAGGTTGAAAAAAGGACACAGGTCCATCAAGTACAACCTATGTGTGTTCTTTTATGTCAGTATTACATTGTGTATCCCTCAATGTTGTGGTCCTTAAGTGCCCATCTAATAGTTTTTTGAAATTATCC
This sequence comes from Glandirana rugosa, assembly GCA_018402905.1. NCBI lineage: Eukaryota > Metazoa > Chordata > Amphibia > Anura > Ranidae > Glandirana > Glandirana rugosa. The sequence continues at coordinate 733,638 of BLSH010106835.1, forward strand.
ATGCTCCCAGCTGAAACCACTGTTTGTGGAAGAGAATTCCACATCCTCGCTGCTCTTATCGTAAAGAATCCTCTAGGCAGTTTAAGGTTAAACCGCCTTTCTTCTAATTTTAGTGAATGGCCGTGTGTCTTTGTGTACTCCCTTGTGTGGAATAGTTTGTCCCTATTGTGGGGTCACCAGTACAGTATTTGTACATTGAAATCATATCCCCTCTCATGCATCTCTTCTCCGGAGAGAATAAATCCAGTGCTTGTAATCTTTCCTCATAACTAGTGTTGAGGGAACCCGGACTGTAATGTTCGGGTCCATACCGAACTTTGGGGTGTCCGGGACCCGGACCCGAATACGGACGTTTCAAAAAACGTTCGGGTTTGGGTTCTGGTAGTTGATCACGCATGTTGAATAGCTGCAGGGCAGCCAATCAACAAGGGTTTCGCTGGTTTGCCCTTAGAAGCCATCACAGTCATGCCTACTAATGGCATGGCTGGGATTGGCCAGTGCATCATGTGACCCAGCCTCTATATGAGCCTGGAGTTACAGTGCTGCATGTCATATGCTCTTGGGTTAGTGTAGGGAGAGGATGCTGCCGGCGTTTTTGTGAGGGACAGATTGCAGACATTTTAACATCTGATCCTGCATCCTGAGATTACTACTACGGTTGCTCTGAGGGACAGATTGCAGAAATTTGAGATTTCACATACTGCTGCTTTGAGTGACAGATTGCAGATCAAACTCTGCATAACACAATGATCGCTACGATCGTACACAACGATCAGATTGTGGGATCGTACACAACGATCAGATTGTGGGAGTAATTTGAGATTTCACATACTGCTGCTTTGAGCGATCTGACTCCATTAGGTAGAGGCTTCTGCTTAGAGGGACAGATTATTGTTCAAAAATCATCTCCTAGTTCTAAAGGGAGAGGTTCTAGCTGCAGCTATAAGTGACACATTATTGTTCAAAAATCATCTCCTAGTTTATTTGATTTTAATTTATTTTCCCTATCCCCATTTTTTTGTAGGGCACTTACCCCACTCTTACCCCCATTTTACTTCCTTTTGCAGCCCTCTAGCACTTGCCAGGACTTTGTTACAGCCATTTTTGTGCCTAAAAGTTTGGGTCCCCATTGACTTCAATGGGGTCCGGGGTCCGGGATAACATTCGGGCAACGTTCGGTGCCGAACCCGGACTTTTTCCCAAAGTTCGTTCGGACCCGCAGAACCCGAACGTCCAGGTGTTCGCTCAACTCTACTCATAACTAAGGTCCTCCAATCCCTTAATTAGCTTTGTTGCCCTTCTCTGAACCCTTTCCAGTTCCAGGACATCCTTTCTGAGGACTGGTGCCCAGAACTGGACGGCATA
>BLSH010106835.1:761580-776819 GCA_018402905.1 Glandirana rugosa
GGAGGTCCCGCCCCATATGAGGTCACAGCTCCGCCCCCAGGATGTGACCTCATAAGGTGCGGGACCTCCAGGTGATGTCATCTGGTGGCCACGCCCCATGCCAATATAAGGCACAGCACAGAGCGGCAAGGGCATTCGTGAAGGAGAACGCGTTGTGTCAACATGGGAATAAGAAGAAAAGAAGAAGAAGAAGAAAAGAGGGAAGAGGACAGCGGAGAAGACCGGCAAAAGAGCAGAAGACGCCGCAGAGAAGAAGAAAAGACCCCTCAGAAGATGAAAGACCCCGCAAAAGAGCCGAAGAAAAGAAGACACCGGAGAGGGGAGAAGACCGCCGGAGCTGATTTAATAAAATATTTTAAAAAGCTGTGTGGTTTTTTGTGTATATATTTATTTCCAGGTAAATGGGTAGGGGTACGATGTACCCCATACTCATTTACATAGGGTGGGGGGCCGGCATCTGGGGGCTTCCAGATTCCAATGAGTCCCCGCCCGCAGACCCCGACAACCACTGGCCAGGGTTGTCGGGAAGAGGCCCTTGTCCTCATCAACATGGGGACAAGGTGCTTTGGGGTGGGGGGCGCAGAGCCCCCCCTGCCCCAAAGTACCCATACTCTCCATGTTGAGGGCACGCAGCCTGGTATGGTCCAGGAGGGAGGGGGCCGCTCGCTCGTCCCCACCCCCTTTCCTGGCCTGCCGGGTTGCGTGCTCGGATAAGGGTCTGGTATGGATTTTGGGGGGGACCCCACACTGTTTTTTTCGGCATGGGGTTCCCCTTAAAACCCGTACCAGACCAAAGGGCCTGGTATGCTCCTGGAGGGGGACCCCATGCCAGTTTTTTCTTTAAAAATATGGTGTGGAGTTCCCCTTCAAGATCCCCAGAGCACAAGTCGCATGCCAAAGTCGGATCAGTGAAGACACTGATACGACTTTGATCCGACTTCCATGCCTTTCAATGGGCTGAAGTAGGATTAAAGTCGGACAAAAGTAGTACAGGAACCTTTTTCAAAGTCGGTCCGACTTTGAAAAACACATGTCGGAGCAGTTAAGACGGCTCTCATAGGGAATCATTGTTTTTGTGATGTAATGCAACTTGTGCTCTTCATGTTGGTCCGAGAATAGGACTAGTGTGAACCCAGCCTCAATGTGCAAATGTGACAGAAGGTGAGTCTGAGCTATAATAAATCTGTACACATGTTCGCCAGTACACCATGGATCTTCAATTGCAGTCCAAAACTTTTATTGCAGAGAGATCACATCACAACAGAATAAGTGCAACATTTTGGAGTCATGCAGGACCCCTTCGTCAGGCATGTGATAAAGTGCATACAGTGAAAACAGAATATAAATGAACTACCACCAATCAAAATCAAGAAAACGGGTGCCACCCCCCTCCTTTGACATCACACAATGTCATATTCCTTCACTTCACCCTTTTCACTCCCCAACCACCTTCACTCCACCAGCCCCCCTCACTATTCCTCTATTTTCATCTTTACTTATTCTGCTTTTCTGATATTTAACCAATTTTTGTTCTTATCTTTTGTTTTTAATTTTCATATTATTTATTTTTGTTTTTTTTTTTTTGAAATTATTTTTTTGTTTTTCATTTTTTTATTTTTCTCTTTTTATTTTTATTATTTTATTTTTCATGTAACTTTTTTTCTCATTTCACCTGCTTTGCGTTTCAATTTTTCCCTTTTTTTCTTTTTCCTTTTTTCAATCTTTTATTTTATTTTTATTTTTTCCTTTTTCCCTTTCTTTCCCTTCCTTTTCCTCTGTATTTTTTTTTTTTTTTGGTATATGTGTTTTCTCTTTGGTAATTTATGGCAATTTTCCTTTTCGGGGGTAGGAGCAGCTTCTTACATTTAAAAAAAAAAAATGGTTTCATGTTTTGCCTGGTTGAAACACCTCTCCTTCCGCCCACACGGGCCACGGAGGAAGGGGCAGGTTGTTAAAAATTTAAAAAAAAAAAATGGTTATGTTTCCTGTTGAAACACCTCTCCTTCCGCCCACGGAGGAAGGAGCAGGATGGCGTACCATAAAATTTTTTTGTTTTTTTTTTTTTTTTTTGCTATACATGTCAATTCTCGGCTGTTAATTTTATTGCCCGCATTCGCTTCTGCAGCTCCTTCCGCCCACTCGGGGCCACGGAGGAAGGAGCAGCATGTCGCACGTTGTCATGCACTTGTTATTTATATTTAGCAAGTGTGGCAGCAGGTTCTTTGCTCTTAGCGTGTCCAATTGACAGCTCTCCTTCTGCCCACACGGGGCCACGGAGGAAGGAGCAGCAGGTCGTACAAGAAAACTTCATAATCATCATTTCATTAGCTGTTCTGGTAGTAAGTTTCTTGCTTCAATCCGTATCAAACTGCTCTCCTTCTGCCCACACGGGGCCATGGAGGAAGGAGCAGCAGGTCATACGAGGTTTTAGTACTTGTCATTTCATTAGCTGTTCTGGTAGTAAGTTTCTTGCTTCAATCTGTATCAAACTGCTCTCCTTCCGCCCACACGGGGCCACGGAGGAAGGAGCAGCATGTCATTTCAAAATGATGTACTTTTTATTTCATCAGCTGTTCTTGTAATAAATCATTGTTTCAATCAGTGTCAAAACGGCTCTCCTTCCGCCCTCATGGGGCCACAGAGGAAGGAGCAGCAGGTCATACGAGAATTTAATACTTGTGATTTCATTAGCTGTTCTGGTAGTAAGTTTCTTGCTTCAATCTGTATCAAACTGCTCTCCTTCCGCCCACACGGGGCCACGGAGGAAGGAGCAGCATGTCATTTCAAAATGATGTACTTTTTATTTCATCAGCTGTTCTTGTAATAAATCATTGTTTCAATCAGTGTCAAAACGGCTCTCCTTCCGCCCTCATGGGGCCACAGAGGAAGGAGCAGCAGGTCATACGAGAATTTAATACTTGTGATTTCATTAGCTGTTCTGGTAGTAAGTTTCTTGCTTCAATCTGTATCAAACTGCTCTCCTTCCGCCCACACGGGGCCACGGAGGAAGGAGCAGCATGTCATTTCAAAATGATGTACTTTTTATTTCATCAGCTGTTCTTGTAATAAATCATTGTTTCAATCAGTGTCAAAACGGCTCTCCTTCCGCCCTCATGGGGCCACGGAGGAAGGAGCAGCAGGTCATACGAGGTTTTAATACTTGTCATTTCATTAGCTGTCCTGGTAGTAAGTTTCTTGCTTCAATCCGTATCAAACTGCTCTCCTTCCGCCCACATGGGGCCACGGAGGAAGGAGCAGCATGTCATTTCAAAATTATGTACTTCTTATTTCATCAGCTGTTCTGGTAATAGATCATTGTTTCAATCAGTGTCAAAACGGCTCTCCTTCCGCCCACACGGGGCCACGGAGGAAGGAGCAGCAGGTCATACGGGAATTTAATACTTGTCATTTCATTAGCTGTTCTGGTAGCAAGTTTCTTGCTTTCAACCCGTACCAATCTGCTCTCCTTCCGCCCACACGGGGCCACGGAGGAAGGAGCAGCATGTCATTTCGAAATTAGGTACTTATCATTTCATCAGTTGTTCTGGAATAGATCATTGTTTCAATCCGTGTCAAAACAGCTCTTCTTCCGCCCACACGGGGCCACGGAGGAAGGAGCAGCAGGTCATACGAGAATTGAATACTTGTCATTTCATTAGCTGTTCTGGTAGCAAGTTTCTTGCTTTCAACCCATACCAAACTGCTCTCCTTCCGCCCACACGGGGCCACGGAGGAAGGAGCAGCATGTCATTTCGAAATTAGGTACTTATCATTTCATCAGTTGTTCTGGAATAGATCATTGTTTCAATCCGTGCCAAAACAGCTCTCCTTCCGCCCAAATGGGGCCACAGAGGAAGGAGCAGCAGGTCATATGAATTTAGGTATTTGTCATTTCACTAGCTGTTCTGGTAACAGGTCGTTCTCTTCAATTGGTATCAAAGACGGCTCTCCTTCCGCCCACACGGGGCCACGGAGGAAGGAGCTGCATGTCATACAGAGTTTCGCACTCGTCATGTCATTTGCAGATTCGGCCGTAGGTTTTTCAATTTTTGTATCAAGACAGCTCTCTTCCGCCCACGCGGGGCCACGGAGGTAGGAGCAGAATGTCACAGAGTATCGCACTCGTCATGTCATTACTGACTCGGTCGCAGCTTTTCATTTCAATCCATATCAAGACAGCTCTCCTTCCGCCCACACGTGGCCTCGGAGGAAGCAGCAGCATGTCATTTAGATTTACGCACGGGTCGTTCAACAGCTGAGCTGGTGGTAGGTCTCGCTCGTCTGTGTCAAGACAGGTGCTCCATCTGCCCATGCAGGGCCACAGAGGTAGGCTGCAATGGGCCATGTGCTCTTCGGGGCCATGGAGGACGAAGTAGCGGGTCTCGTGTCGCAGAGCTATGTTTCCTAAATTTTCAGATAAGTTGTTTCTTGCACTCCCTTTTGGGAGGGGGGGGGGCTTTCTTTTCAATTACATCGGGACCTTCTCTTTCCACTCATACGGGCCAAGGAAAGAAGCAGCATAAAAAAATAAAAAATAAATAAATAAATAAATAAAAGAAAAATAAATAAATAAATAAATAAATAATGTGTGTTTGTCCCTCCGGGGTGCCCCGGTCTAGTTTCAGCTCATTTTGTTACTTGCCAAGCTCAAGCGTTTCAACCCAACTCGGAGAATTCCATCTTCAGTCTGTCCTCAGGGAGAAGGCAGTGTCTTGGATTTCGTCTGGACCTGCGCGGTAGGTAAGTCCAGTCTTCTGTCACTTGGGGTAGGGGAGGGCCGGAATTTCACAAATCCCGTCATCTCGACCACCACTCCCTGGATCCCTCACGTGGGTGAGGGCTGTCAACGGCATGCATCAAGGCAAACCCGCACATCAGGGTCAAACGTCTCACCTTTGCACGGCCATGAATCGGTTCATTTCCGCGGGCAGTTTAGTGTGAGCATCGGTTCTTGCCAGGGTGCCATTAGGGGGGCACTTCCTGACCATCTAGGTTCACGCTCACTACATAACTCTGGGTCGGGCATCCCTCATGTCTTATCTAATCAGGTCAGCTTACTCACGCAGGTTTTTCTTGATCGTGTAGGTCATGTCTCAAGCAAAGACATAAGGAAGTTCCCATCCAACCCTCCGTTGCCAGCCAGGAGCTCGGGACATGGAGGCTCCCCTTCACAGAGGTTGTGGACCATCCCCAAACTTACGGCAGAACTCCAACTAAGGGGCATCTCGTATCCTGCATCAGCACGGAAGGTAGAATTATTTCAGATTACTGTTTCCTCGGACTTCTGGTTCTAACGCTGAACAAGTGACTCTTCGTTCAGTCACGTCTTCTCTGTCCCAAGTCCGTGCTACGTTAGCTTCCCTGGTCACATCAGGGAAGGATCTGAGGGCCAGGGTAGAGGCGTCGGAAGCCTGACTGCTCTTACCCCCGGCAGGTAGCGGCCACACCCGTGGGGCCCGGAGCTCCGGCCATGCCTGCTATTGTTCTCGCGGTAGCTGGTACTAGTTCAACTACTCCCTTTGTCATTCCGGCCCATCTTGTCCCCGCTAGCTTCAGGAAGGATATTTTGAAGGGAAAGATGTCAATTTAGCGTCCCTCTTAATCGCAGTGCACGAGGTGGCCGACAACCGCTCCTATGCTTGCGGGGAGGTATCGGTTGCAGAAAAAAAAAAAAAAAAACAGGGATCACAGGCTCAACCGCAGGCCTGGTTGGCAGAACATCCATCTCCTACAACCAGGGGTTTAGTTTTACCGGGATTGTTGCCCTCCCACAGGCGTCTTTTGAATGCCCTAACCTGCTATACGCGTTTGGCTACAGGGAGGCAGTGGATGCCTTATTACAAACAGAAATAGACAAGGGGTTCATGATAGGCCTGTGCGCCGAATCACCGTTGACAGATGGAGGGTCAGTCCAATTAGCAATAGACAAACAATAATAGACCTTGGTTAGGGAACTTCCACATTAACTGCGTTTTCATTAAAGGTATAGGGAATGTGGCAGCCGACGCTTTATCACGTTTTTCTATCCTTATTCTTCCAACAGGTTCCAGAGACAGACCAATGGGCCACCCTGTGCCCAGGTTACTCCATGCTCAGGATGGACTAGGTTTCTTCCAGGCCGGGGCCAGGGAGCTGATCACCTCTTCTTTAGCAGCCAACACCAGGAAAGCTTATGACACTGCTTGGCAAGCCTTCCTGTCATTTGTAGTGCAGTTACTTCACGCAGACTGGTTCAGCATTGAGTATGTATTAGCGTTCATCTCCTTTTGCCACTTTAAGCTTACACAAACTCTTTCCACTATCAGAACTTACGTGGCAGGTATCCTGTATTTTAGGTCCATGCAGCACCCAAATGATCCTACCCGGTTTTCAGCTCATCCCATTAGAGCCATTTTAAGGTTTGCAGAAGAGTTGCCCACCAACTACAGACAGCAGACGCCCGGTCACGGGTCAGCTATTTCGGGGCATGTCTGACATGCTCTCTACAGCACCGTTCGGCAGGTAAGCCAGTCCGGTCAACAAAGCTGCTATACACCTAGCCTTCTATGGCTTCTCGAGGCCGAGCGAGTTTTCAGTAAGGTCCTCGGTCCCGCCCGGTTCTGGTTAGTCAACCCACCAGACATTAAGGTCATTTCAGGCTACACTTAGGGACATGTAAGAACAGCCAAACAGGCAAAGGCACGGAAATCGGGTACTTCAATGCAGACACATCCTGACGTCCAGTTAAAGTGTTTGGACGCCTTGGTGTCACAGCTCTGGGGTAAGGACAAAGATGGACCACTACTGCCATTTCCTAAAGCCCCACTCACCACCGCACAGTTCATAAACAAGTGCACATTTTGCTGTCCAGACTGGGGGTAAACTCAGGCGAATACTAGGGGCACTCCGTCGGAACCGGCGCGGCCTCAGCAGCTTCTCAACAGGGGATTCCCTCCCACATCATACGGAAACCAGGAAGGTGGAAATCATTTTGCTATGCTAGATACATTCTCAAACCTTTTGCAGGAATGTCCAGGGCTTTCGCTCAATTGGCAGATTAGACGTGGTATTTTGCCGCAATAAGTTTGACTATTTCCATACAATTATATCTGGGTATTTTTGCCCCCTTAAGGCATACTGACCGTCATGACCATGGCACACCTCAGGTCTCTGTCCTTTTCATTTATCTCATCCCATATCGTATCTTAAAGATTCCGAGTACAAATGATAAGACTGTCTGCAGGGCAGCCTGTATTTGTAGGAGTCTGGGTCACATATAACCCAGCCTCCTCCTACCGGTTCCCACGGCATTTCTGGGGAAGTTCCCCCACCCTCCCTGTCCCTTCTCTTCATAGTTCACTCACCATTTATTCTAACTGGGTATGCCCCCTTAAGGCATACTGACCGTCATGACCATGGCACACCTCAGGTCTCTGTCCTTTTCATTTATCTCATCCCATATCGTATCTTAAAGATTCCGAGTACAAATACATAATCTAAGACTAATTTGCAATTATGAAACATTGTATCGGGGCCTGGACCTGAACCCAGGACCTCTTCTTGTTGAGCCACCTGAGATGCTGGACAGCTCCTTAGACAATCCCTTGAATCATCCCACATTGAACCTTGTTTCTATTTAACTTTGAACTCTTTGCTCCTCCCAACAGCTTTGTGATATAAAGTCTAAGCTCACCTTTTATAAAAAAAATTAATAATAGCACATCTTTTTTCAGGTAAATAATTGTGCATGTATATATTTTTTACTCTGCAGCCTTTAAGGCATTGCACCCACAATCTACGGATCATGGGTGCAAAGGCTGGATCCAGTGAATTTTCAGTACACTGTTTGCCCATACTTCTGATACCTGTTTCAGTTACAGTTATCTGTTCCAGATTTTTGTGCTCTCTGCTACTACTCATTACTAATCTTTGGCCTATTTCCTAAACTATGCTTCTGCTTGATCCTTACCTGCTATATCCACTACTGGACCCCAGCTTTCTAACCTCCTCCTGGGGCGATGCTGAAGATCGTGACCTAGTACTAACATGCAGCAAAAACCATTTCCAAGATGAATTGCTCTGATGAACGCCTGTTAGTGCTTACACTCCATACCTCAGGTGAGCCTGTGACAGCTAGGGTAACCTGCCCGTGTAATTTTCCTGCTGGTCAATGGGAGCTTTCTACTAAGTAGCTACTGGTCTCCAAGCCTGACCCCTGTAATGCATTGGCCAAATTTATTGGTAAATCAATGTTTAACCAAACCACATCACTCATTACTATGTATAATAGATACTCACTTGTCCAAAAAATATATGATGTTTTAAGAGTATCTATTGAGAAGTTACTCACTTTCCAAAGTTGCCTTCTTTACAGAGCAGAGATTATGGCTTGTTTATAGATTGATTAAATTATGTTAGTTTAGCATTTTTGTCTGATATGTATTTAAATGCACAGCTGGGTCTATTATCACCAAGTAAAAGTAATTAACAGCTCCAGCCGTGTCCAACCTTGGCTTTAAACCCATGAGAATGCTCCTAGTCTCATATTTATATATGTAGGGCTGTGTCAATTAAAAGTGTGTTGTTCTGTGCATCTGTTCTGGTGCCTGGGACTAAGAATCAATAGTATTAAAAAACACAATAGAATTATTCATGTTAATCCAGGAGATGTTAATGTCATCACTAATTACATTTGTAGAACCCAAACGGCTGCCTGTTTTTCCCAGAATGTCACAATCTAATTAATAAAGATGCTTGTTAATCTTAAGAAACTTTAATAAAGTTCAAGACTTGCGTAGCTATCAAGGTTCTTCCTGTATTAAGTCTTGCAGATTAAATAATTCAAAATATGAAATTTGCTGTATAATATACAGTAATACAAATATGAGATAGCTCTGAATTTGATATTGTAGCAGCCTTGCTAAAGATGGAATGTAATGTTATTTTTTTACATTCAGTTGAGATTATTATTGTATTTTGCATTTGTTGGGTTTCCCTTAGCTTAGGGCACTACTTTAGCCTGTTGCCTGGGAGGGTGTTCTCCAGCTAATAGAGCCAGAGGATACAGTATTATCCTCTATGACTAATTCCATCAGGTAAAACATATCAGAGGGATGGCCCTGGGGGGAGGAACTATGTTGAAGCTTTTTGGTTAATTAAGGTTTTGCTTGTGATGCAAGCTGGGAAAGAAGATACATATTCTGGCTTTTCCTGTAGAGAAGGTCTCCTGTTAAGAGCCTTTTTGCCTCTCAAAGCTGAAAAGCACCTTCAGAAAGTTTGCTCAGTCAATAACTGGCCTCAGCTTCAAGTCACACATTGAAGGATTCCTGGCCTCAGCTTAAAGGCATACATTGAATAGTTGCTGATCTCAGCTTAATGGCACATGCTTAGCTTGTGAGGTAAGATGAAGTAATTTCTTTATTTGAGCTAAGGGATTTTTTATAATTATTTGGGTATCATGTAACCTCCAGCCCTCTCTCCCATGGACTATTAGCCAATAAAAGTATGTATGTCAGTCATTCGTTCTCTGCTGGTGAGTCAGTGTTTTGGGGCAACTGTAGATCAGATCACCAGAAGAAATGCTAGGAGGGCCTGTAAAATCCAGAAACTCCTCAGTGGTGAGTGTTTAAATATTATAAGCCAAATAGTTCAGGCAGATATGAGATAAAGATAATGAAACACCTGTGGATACGCTTAGATTGCAAATCGCATATGGGTAAAAGGTGTAGGAGATTTGGATTTGCTGCTATTGCTCATCATCAGCATTTATTGACTGTTTGAGAGTCTGGCATTTCTGTGACACACTAATTAAGTCAATCAGTATTATTTTAGAGGCAAGAACAAGCACATTTTAAAAGCATCTTGTTAGTTCCTAACCTCATTTTACCTGTATCTTTTATTGCAAAGACAGTTCATATTTTCAATTCTTTGTTCCCTCTGTTCTCCTGACGACGCTTGTTATAGAGAAACACATTGGGCAAGGCCATGCACGTGACATAATTCCACACACCAGGAGGAAGCTCTGGCAGTGTTCGTTTTGTGCTGTATGTGATGCTTATGGCTAATGTACTGTAAGTGTTATTGCTTATATAAACAAATGAGTTGGCAATATTACTACTAATGAGAGTCCCTTCTATGTGCTAATTTTCTGCATGGAGCATTTACATTCAGCAGTTGAAAGGTGGCTTTTTATTAAGAGACCAGAGTGTGAGTGTTTGTGGGTGCCGCAATGTGCTATATGATCTCTGTGTGGGATCTGTTCATCTGGTAAGGAGCGTATTAACACTTTTCTTTCTCTGGTGACACCCTACCTATATGTGTTCGCTTAGAAGCTGATTACTTTTGGGGACTTTTCTTTTGGAGTTTGATTTCATATATTGGGACTTTCCCACTTATTTATTTATTTGGATAATTATGAGATTATTTACACTTATTATCATTATTGTATTTATGAATTTCACTGTTTGATGTTTATGATTTAGCACTTTATTATTGGGTTGCCACTTTATCAGACTTATAAAATATTGGTTATTTTTATTTACAAATGTATCATTTTTTTGTTCATTAGTTTATTATTTTTTTAAAGGGAGGGTGCACCTTTATGTGGTTTTATTACATATTTTGGATTGCTTGTAAATGTTCTCAGCAATCAGAGGAAAAATAGCAATTATACACAAGGGGCCTTCTATAGATTTCCAATTAATATAGGAAGTCAAGTAAAGGCTTTAGTGGAATAAAAAATGGATCTTTTCATAATATTTTTTTAGGGCTGATTCACACCAGATGCAGTCCTGTGCATTTTCAATTTGCATCCAAAACAAATGGACAGTCTTTAACATGGATGCCATGAGCATATAGGAGTGATACTTATGGGCATAAATAAAGTGTGTAATTGATTTTCTAATCTTTTACAGTAATAAACAGCTATGGTGCTTCTGTAATCAAATACGATCAAATGCTCTATCTAGCTTTAGGCTTTTGTATACTTTTCTTTGCTTCAAGAAAGTTTTGCATCCCAATACAAATCTTTGCAAATATAAAACCAGCTTAAAGCAGCTAAAATACAGGTCACAGGGAGTCAACTGCAGTTCGAATGTACCTTTGAGTATATTCTGAATGATCTCAGAAGTATCTCAAACTGATGCCATCAACACATGCTCAAAGACCCAAACACAGGCCCTTGCAGTAATAACTGCCAAGTCCCACACATTCATCAGAAACATTATAAACATCTCTTATCTATGCTGTTCTCTGATACACTACAGTGACAGTTGACTGATTTGCCGAGAATAACTTCTCCATGCAATGTACAGACTAGTCTGTGTACTTTATCATATACGAATGTTTCCTATTCCAACTGTTATTTTTATATACGGTCTATGAGGTTTAAATAGAACAGTCTCCTGTATTACGACAAAACGTGTTACGTACGTATAGGCTTAAAATAATCTGAAAACATGGTAGTTAATGGTGTGCCTGACACTAGACAACTATGGTAGGTATTGTTTGCAGGTTTTGTATATTATAGAGGAGATAAGGCTAATAAAGTCAGTTGAAAGAGAGTGTTCAATGCACATTCATAGAACATGTGAGGAGCTCCTTGGTGCTTGTATATAGACCATATATTGATGCTGTACTTTTTGTTAATAAGCTACAGTAGAGCTCAATCCACTGTGAGAGAAGATGATAACTGGCTAATTTGTCAGGAATAACATTACTATGCAATGTGCATACCATTCCGTATATTTGATCATGGTGACCTTCATGTATGAATATGTCCAATTCCAACTGGTAAATTTATATAAGGTCTATGAGTTTTAAATAGACTGTGTTCTGGGACAGTCTCCTGTGAAGTACTGTATTTGGGTAGCAATGAGTTAAACCCTTAACATTACAGCCAAACCTGTTACGTAGGTATAAACTCAAAATTAATCTGAGAATACGGTAGTCAATGATGTGTCTGACACTCGACAACTAGATATTTTATGCAGATTTTGTAATTAACAGAATAGATAATGCTCACATAGCCAGCTGAAAATGATTGTTCAGTACTAGAGTTGAGCGGACACCTGGATGCTTTGGTTCAGCGGGTTCGGCCGAACTTCGCAAAAAAGTATAGTTCGGCACTGAACTTGACCCCGAACCCCATTGAAGTCAATGATGACCCGAACTTTTTGGCACTAAAATGGCTCTAAAAAAGTCCTGGAAAGTACTAGAGGGCTGCAAAAGGAAGCAAAATGGGGGTAAGAGTAGGACAGGTGCCCTGCAAACAAATGTGGATAGGGCCTTATCTTAAGCTGGGTTGGCGCTTCCCTTATTAAACGATATACTATGTCCAATCAGCTCCTTAGTGCATCATTAACATATAAAGTGCTTGGTGTGAGTTAGTGTGCAGTAAACTCTTATGTATTTGTGTATATAAATAGCAACGGCTTTTAAAGTGCTTAGGAAATGATAAAATAATATAACTATATGATAAAAGGTGCTATAGGAGATATAAAACTAAAAGTAATAATGCATCCAAGTGTTAGCTGTTAATACCCCTTAATCATAAAAACACAGTAATATAAAACCATAAAACCATAAGAACCCCTACAAAGGGGTCTGTGCTCAACTACTGTGCCTTGCAACAATTTCTTTTATGTAAGCAATACTATTGCAGAAAAAAGAGTGTGCAAAATTATAAAAATCTCTAATATTCAAGTAATCAACATATAATAAGTGTCCATATAGTGAAGTCCATTAAACTTTTCTTTGTGAGTCACACGTGCTCCCCAATTGCCACCCTGCTTACCGGACAGCGCCATCCCACACAGGGGTAAAGCGCAGAGGCGCCTGTCTTAGGCAGGTGAATCTGGGGTCCTGTGAAGTGACGTGATCTCCCGATATCTGTCTTGTGTGTATGGTAAATCCTCCGTGTGTTTCATCCAAGTTCACCGTGGTAGGTAATTCATCCAAGTTTTGAAAAGAAAGGGAATAGTTCCATAGTGTATTTCAATAAAACTCAATATTTATTGTATCAAACGATATAAAATGAGCAAATGTTCATCCAAATTCAACAGGTTTAAAGCAGAAACAGTCACTTTTCTCCCAAATCACTCCTGCGCCTGTGTTGGTCTATCAGTATCCTTTTTGAAAAAGACTAGTGTGTACTTCCTCTGTGTGTTCTTGCGTTCCAACAGGGCAAGTGGCGGAACCGGAAGTGACCGGAAGTGACACTGTGGGCCTAATTCACTATATTGCGAATATGCGATCGCATAACGCTCAAAAATAACGCCCATGAAAGGCAATTAGCATATTGCATTGGCGATTGTGCGAACACAGAATCGCGTAATTGCCGCGAATATGCCTTCTTATATGGGAATAGCTGATGTCAACTGGGCTTGAACCTGCAGAATCCATTGAATACTTGTATGAACATGATTTGCTTGAAAAAAGTGTATGGGAACTACCGCAGCAAAATGGAAAATATAATGCTGCATACAATGCAGGGTGTGCTGATGACATCTGTAGGATACGAACCTGGAGCTGTAAGCTTTAGAATGCATCGGAATAAACCACTACGCTAAAGACTTGACTACAACCGGACAGAAAAAATACATTTACTAATCTTGTATTCTCTTCATTCTCTACAAACTAACTGCTGCCATGTTAACTAGTGTGAGATTATTCCAATTGCACATCATACTATTAATGAATGTGTACATACCATTGCATGCATTGCAAAACTTCATAGTATGGAAGCAATCAAACTGATGATGGGCATTGGCTAATTGGTGAATATGCCTTCACATATTTTCAAAATCTAAGGCTGCTTACAATGCAAGGTGTGCTGATGACATCTGTAGGATGCGAACCTGGAGCTGTAAGCTTTGAATGTATCGGAATAAACCACTGCGCTATAGACTTGACAACAACCAGCCAGAAAAAATACATTTACTAATCTTGTATTCTCTTCATTCTCTACAAACTAACTGCTGCGACCTTAACTAGAGTGTGATTATTCCAATTGCACACCATAATATTAATGAATATGTACATACCATTGCATAAGTTCATAGTATGGAAGCAATCAAACTGATGGGCATTGGCGAATATGCCTTCACATATTTTCAAAATATAATGCCAATTACAATGCAAGGTGTAGTGATGGCACCTGTAGGATCCAAACCTGTAGCTGTAAGCTTTGTAGGTATTCGAAGGAACCACTACACTATGAAGTTTATCACAACCAGCCATAGAAAATACATTAACTAATCTTGGATTCTGAAAATTCTCTACAAACTAACTGCCAGCACATTAACTAGTGTGTGATTATTCCAATTCCACATCATAATATTACTGAATAGGTACATACAATTGCATGCATAAAGAATTCATAGTATGGAACAAACAAACTTAAGGGCATTGGCTAATTGGCGAATATGCGTTCGCATATTTTTAGCATCTAATGCTGAGTACAATGCAAGTTTCAGAAGGTCATACCATCGAACTACTCTGTGAGTAAAGCCTCGTAAACACGGGACAACGATCGTACGTACGATTGTCTCAAATCGTATGTTGGCTGTTGTATCTAGCATACTGACTGCACTGCACGATCATACGACCAAAGAAAGAACGTTCAGGTACATGTAATTAGCATCCGGCCGTTCCTGCCTTCTGAGCATGCGTGTTTTGCACAATACAACTTGTTGGACCAACTTCTCTGTACGCACGATAAAACGGTCGTATGACTGCTTGTTGGTATGACCACATTTTCTAGTTTGCTCATACGACTCCCGTTGTACGACGGTCGTACGTCGGCTGTTCTAATCGCACGTACTAATGATAGATTTCGTATACAACGGTCGTTCGTATGACCTGTTGTATACGATCGTCGTCCCGTGTGTATGAGGCTTTAGATAGCCTTGTTTAAATGTATCATGTAGGCTTGCTGTAATGAGCATATGTTGTCCAGTATGCTTGCTGGCAACATATGCTTTAGATAGTAATCATGCACGCTAATCTTGTCGGCTGCATGCTGGCAGCATGTTGCCCTCAGCATACTCGTTTGATCTTTTACACCAGTATGGTTGTTCGTCAGTATGCTGGCAAAATAGCACGCATGTCTCTTCAACCAGGTTGTTCAACATAACACGTTTTGTGCGTACGAGTCTTCCGTCCTTGCCGGCCTACGATTAATGTACATGGACTTGCAAGAAAGAAACCAGCATACTAGCACGTCACGTCAGTCATACGATCTATGTTGTCGGTTGTATGCT
>BLSH010106835.1:776829-787577 GCA_018402905.1 Glandirana rugosa
GTGAACGGGACAACCTTGCGTTTTTGTGTGTCTCCTTCATGTGTGATCAGAAAAAGTTTTTCCTATGACTATCTGGTTGTGTCCGCGTCCTCACTAAACCCTCTTTTCACTGACAAAGACGAAATTTGGACAACTTAAACCTACTTGTAAACGAGTAAAATATAGCAAACTATGTTATTTATAACTCAAAATAACTTTATGTGATACCTTGATAAGGGAAAGAAAAGTTTTGAACCTACTTAATGGATGGTGCCACTTGAACCTACTTTGTGTGTCTCTTAAATGGTATGTGTGTTCTGTCTATAGCCCTCTAGTGCAGTGAAGTGTCCTGGGGTCTAAGTGGACGGATCTCTAATATTCAAGTAATCAACATATAATAAGTGTCCATATAGTGAAGTCCATTAAACTTTTCTTTGTGAGTCACACATGCTCCCCAATTGCCACCCTGCTTACCGGACAGCGCCTTCCCACACAGGGGTAAAGCGCAGAGGCGCCTGTCTTAGGCAGGTGAATCTGGGGTCCTGTGAAGTGACGTGATCTCCCGATATCTGTCTTGTGTGTATGGTAAATTCTCTGTGTGTTTCATCCAAGTTCACCGTGGTAGGTAATTCATCCAAGTTTTGAAAAGAAAGGGAATAGTTCCATAGTGTATTTCAATAAAACTCAATATTTATTGTATCAAACGATATAAAATGAGCAAATGTTCATCCAAATTCAACAGGTTTAAAGCAGAAACAGTCACTTTTCTCCCAAATCACTCCTGCGCCTGTGTTGGTCTATCAGTATCCTTTTTGAAAAAGACTAGTGTGTACTTCCTCTGTGTGTTTTTGCGTTCCAACAGGGCAAGTGGCGGAACCGGAAGTGACCGGAAGTGACACTGTGCGTTGGTCTAGTGTCAACTGACGCGTTTCGTCCAATGACGTCTTCTGAGGTGCTACCAGACCAACAATGACACCTTACTTAAATAGCTAGCACGGGGGCTGGCCCATCATATGTAATGATAGTAATTATTTGATCTTTACTTTCCCACGCATGTAATAACCCAAGACTGCACATACTCAACTGGGCTACTATTACTTTAATGTTTATGTAAATAAGCTATGAGTATGGTCCGTATTTATTTTTGCCAAAATATAATGGCAAAATAAATGACTGAGTCATGTGGTTTATGGACCTGGTGTTATTCAGTCCCCAGTGGTAGAACATTGTAAATACATGTTAAAGCTACAATTGCCAAAACCAGCTTTTACCCAGTAAAACTTACACATTATAAAACCGTTAAAAAGATTTGTTTTTAACCCTTACCTCTAATCCCACATCTATATTTAGAGAGTCTCCCTTATGGCAAACGTTTAAAACATTATTGATGTATATTGAGACTAAATATTATAATGCTAATAATAAGGCTAAGATTCCTAATAGGTAAAAATATTTTATAAAATAATAAATGTCCCTATTTGACATGATTGTCATGGGGTTATAGTACCCTTAATTTCCTGATCCTGGTATATATAGGGCTTGATTATAATATATTTAAAAGTATTAAAAATAACATTAAAAAATATTAATAAAAGGGATTTTTTCTTATGAGACCACATTGCCACCAATAATGAAGTAGGTAAAAGAAACCAGAAGCTCTAAAAATAGTAATAAAAGGGATTTTTCCTTATGGGACCACATTGCCACCAATAGTGAAGTAGGTAAAAGAAACCAGAAGCTCTAAAACCCCTGTGTAACACCCCTTGTTTGGCTAAACCTTAGTAGACTCCCTTTGGTGATCTGTATAGTTGGTATTATGTGGCATGGTTTGTCTTTCATATGAGTGTCATACTCGCCATATTGCTGTACTGGATCAGGTATAGTGCTAATGTGCATGACTTATTATGTTATGTTGGAGACCGGTTATGTTTAAACCTGCCTAAGACAGGCGCCTCTGCACTTTACCCCTGTGTGGGGTGGCGCTGTCTGGTAAGCAGGGTGGCAATTGGGGAGCGCGTGTGACTCACAAAGAAAAGTTTTATGGACTTCACTATATGGACACTTATTATATGTTGATTACTTGAATATTAGAGATTTTTATAATTTTGCACACTCTTTTTTCTGCAATAGTATTGCTTACATATAAGAAATTGTTGCAAGGCACAGTAATTGAGCACAGACCCCTTTGTAGGGGTTCTTATGGTTTTATGGTTTTATATTACTGTGTTATTATGATTAAGGGGTATTAACAGCTAAAACTTGAACGCATTATTACTTTTAGTTTTATATCACCTATAGCACCTTTTATCATATAGTTATATTATTTTATCATTTCCTAAGCACTTTACAAGCCGTTGCTATTTATATACACAAATACATAAGAGTTTACTGCACACTAACTCACACCAAGCACTTTATATGTCAATGATGCACTAAGGAGCTGATTGGACATAGTATATTGTTTAATAAGGGAAGCTCCAACCCAGCTTAAGATAAGGCACTGCATAACACTCCCTAGTAGGGAACCACCACTGGAGGCAGCAAACCCTTTAATTAGACCCAAAGCTATTCTGAGTGCGGTATATTCAAAATCAAATGTGGATGGGGAAATAACTTATTAAAAAAAATGGAGGAGGAGGTGGATGTGGAGTAGGAGGTTGAGGAAGCGGTGACCGTGGCGGTGTAGGTGGAGGAGGTAGCCAACACTGTTTATTGTTTGTTTGTTTTTTTTTTTTTTCTAATTGGGGTAGCCCCCAAAATATTGAGACATATTAAAAAAAAAATCACTAACTGCAGACAAACCCAGAGATGTTCTAGAACGGGGTCACTTTTTCCATTTAAAATGTACCATGGTTTATTTTTTATGTTTCTCCTGTTACAAATTCCAATAAAGACTTATGTTCTATAAAAAAAAGAATAAGTTCACTTAAGTATACCAATGGCTGTGTGAGGTCGGTATAAATGTTTATTCTGCACAAGGTACAGACAAGTCTTGTGGGATCCATGCCTGGTTCATTTTAATAAACGTTAGCTTGTCCACGTTGGCTGTGGACAGGCAGCTGCACTTGTCTGTGATAACTCCCCCTGCCGTGCTAAACACACGTTCAGACAATACAATGTCTGCAGGGCAGGCCAGCACCTCCGAGGCATAAAGGGCAAGCTCAGGCCATGTGCCCAATTTGGAAACCCAGAAGTTAAATGGGGCAGACCCATCAGTCAGTACGTGTAGGTGTGTGCGCATACTGTCCCACGATGTTGCCTCCTGCTAAGATGTTGCCTATCAGCTGGTGGTGCTGTTTGTTGTGGCGTGCTGCTGACAAAGCTTTTCCACATTTTGGCCATGCAAACCCTGCCTTCTGAGGTGCTGGCGGTGCCACAGCTGCGTTGGTGACCTCTTCATTCTCCTCTGCCTTCGCCTTGTGGTTCCACTGAGCCCCCGGTGTCATTTGGGAATGCCCTCAGCAGCGCGTCTACCAGCGTGCGCTGGTAGTCGCGCATCTTCCAAACACAATCCAGTGAGGGAATTAAGGTGTATCATCTGTGTCCTCTGTATCCCCCCAGCCACGGTTCAGTGATGCCCAAAAGCTGCGTTGGGTGCCACCCTGCTGTGAACACGGTTCCCCCTCCTCACAGTCTCTCCAGCATGTGCAAGGTGGAGTTCCACCTTGTGGGCACGTCGCATAGGAGGCGGTGAGCGGGAAGGCCATAGTTCTGCTGCACAGGTGAGCAGCAGCAGGGTGAGAATGCCAAAAGCACGCACAGACGGCCCGCACTTTCTGCAGCAGCTCTGACCTATCTGGGTAGTTATTTAGAAATTTCTGCACCACCAAATTAAGCACATGCGCCAGGAAAGGGATGTGCGTCAAACCGGCTAGGCCCGGAGCTGCTACGAAATTTTGCCCATTATCACACACCACCAGGCCGGGCTTGAGGCTCAGTGGCAACAATCACTCATCTGTCTGTTGTTCAATGCCCGTCCACAGCTCCTGCTCAGTGTGTGGTTTATCCCTCAAACATATAAGTTTCTAAAACAGCCTGCTGTCGTTTCCCCCTGGATGTGCTGAAGTTGGTGGTGAAGGTGTTACGCAGACATCATGGAATTGCTGTCACATCATCTGTTTGCTGGGTGACAGGTGACACTGGCACTGTAGAGGTGGAGGAAGAGGCCAAGGCAGCAACAGAAGAGGAAGCAGGAGGAGCCTGAGACGTTTCTTGGATTTTGAGGTGCTAATTACACTGCAACTTGTGCTTTGCATGTAGATGCCTGGTCATGCAGGTTGTGCTCAGGTTTAGAACATGTATACCTCGCTTCAGGCTCTGATTGCACAGCGTGCAAACCACTCGTGTCTTGTCATCAGCACATTGTCTGAAGAACTGCCACACCAGGGAACTCCTTTGAGCTGCTTTTGGTGTGCTAGGGCCCTGGGTGCAGTGGGTAGTAGCATGCGTACTATCTAGGGGATGGTCGCTCCGCTTTTGCAACCTGCTTCATCTTTTGCTGTGCTGGTGCCTCTGTGCGACCACCACCTCTTCCTCCAAACTGCACACGTCACTCGCATGACCTTTATTCCATGTGAGGTCTAGGACCTGATCATCCTCCACATCATCTTCCATCCACTCTTCACCACTGCCCTCCTTGTCAGTCTGCACACTGTAGAAAGCCGCAGCAGTTGGCACCTGTGTTTCTTCATCATCAGAGACGTGCTGCGGTGGTGTTTCCATGTCCTCATCCTGAAACAGAAGTGGTTGGGCATCGGTGCACTCAATGTCTTCCACTTCTGGGGCAGGGCTATGTGGATGGCCCACGGAAAGCACACCAGCAGAGTCATCAAAAAGCATAAGCGACTGCTGCATGACTTGGGGCTCAGACTGCTCGGCTGATTTACAAGGGGCTGAGGTGAAAGACAGATGGCCATGGGGTTCAGGTGCCAACTCTGAGCTTTCAGCAAGGGACCGGGTGGGAGACAATGTGAAGGAACTGGAGGCATTGTCAGCCACCCAATTTACTATAGCCTGTACTTCTTCTGGCCTCACCATTCGTTGAGCGGCGTTCTGTCTACTCACACCTGAGGAAGGTGTTTCACTTGTGCGTGTAGCTGGCACAGCTTCACCAACACCACCAACACCAGCAGCACAACGACCACGTCCCTTATTTGACGCTTTCCTCATTCTGGATGCAAATGTACTATTTAGCACAAATTTATATTATTTTTTAAACCGGCAATGTAGAAGCACTTTTTAATTTTGTGCAAGAAATGCACAGCAAGGTGCAAATGTACTATGTAGCACTAGTTTTTATTTTTTTTTAAATCAGCAATGTCGACGCAATTTTTAATTGTGTGCTAGAAATGCACAGCAAGGTGCAAATGTACTATGTAGCACTATTTATTATTCTTTTTTTTTAAACCAGCAATATAGACGCACTTTTTAATATTGTGCAAGAAATGCACAGCAAGGTGCAAATGTACTATGTAGCACTATTTTTTATTTTTTTTTAAATCAGCAATGACGACACACTTTTTAATTTTGTGCAAGAAATGCACAGCAAGGTGCAAATGTACTATGTAGCACTATTTATTATTCTTTTTTTTTTTAAACCAGCAATGTTGACGCAATTTTTAATTTTGTGCAAGAAATGCACAGCAAGGTGCGAATGTACTATGTAGCACTATTTTTTTTTTAAACCAGCAATGTTGACGCACTTTTTAATTTTGTGCAAGAAATACACAGCAAGGTGCAAATGTACTATGTAGCACTATTTGTTATTCTTTTTTTTTTAAACCAGCAATGTCAACGCACTTTTTAATTGTGTGCAAGAAATGCACAGCAAGGTGCAAATGTACTATGTAGCACTATTTATTTATTTTTTTTAAACCAGCAATGTCGACGCACTTTTTAATTTTGTGCAAGATATGCACAGCAAGGTGCAAATGTACTATGTAGCACTATTAATTATTCTTTTTTTTAAACCAGCAATGTAGACGCACTTTTTATTTTTGTGCTAGAAATGCACCGCTGGCCGCAAATGTAGTATTTAGAATATTTTTTTTTCTAAACCAGCAATGTAGACGCACTTTTTATTTTTGTGCAAGAAATGCACCGCTGGCCGCAAATGTAGTATTTAGAATATTTTTTTTTTAAACCAGCAATGTAGACGCACTTTTTATTTTTGTACAAGAAATGCACCGCTGGCCGCAAATGTAGTATTTAGAATATTTTTTCTTTTTTAAACCAGCAATGTAGACACACTTTTTAATTATTTTTTTTTTATACATTTTGAATTTCCTTTTATTGCTTTAATATTTATTATTTTCTGTTGATGCGCTTCTATATTTTTTTTTGAACAATTGTTTTATTCAGTGTAGTACAGCTTACATAGAATATGCAGTCACATATGACATGAATGAATGAATAAACATGACAATCAGCTCCGTCACACAGACCATCTTAAGTACAGGCAAGATTCAGTCAGATCAAATAGAGCATGTAAGAGAAACAGCAGTTTATGAGAAAAAAAAAAGGAAAACATGGAATGGTAATAGTACAGTTCCGTATTTCGCCTTGTTCTGCTGAACCCTAGGAGTCTCTGCCCATCCCCTAGGGCACCCCCATATGGGATCTTGGTGTCTCCCCGGGAGGAGGGGATGGTCCTCTGGGTTCTTTCAGACCCAAGGTACAGCTCACCTATTTCCAGCTCGGGATTACTTTCCACTAGAACCGCATTGCAATTAGTAAATGTTAGACCTAGTGAGTCAGGCCAGGATCCCGTATCTATTGTCCCATAGGGCTGGTAAAAAAAAAACAAAAAAAGCAAAAAAAACAACCCTAGCTAGGCTTTGACCTGATTGTGTTATGGTGCCATTCCGGTGCGTCAGTTGGTCAGTTGTAAGCATAAGGTAAATACTATGTCCCGTCGTAAGTGACAATGATAGTCAATCCAGTAGCAAGGCTTCAGGGACCTCCATCCGGTCATGCTGGATTTAAGTTGCGGTTGTAGGTTTATGCAATGTTTGTAAAATGGTCAGAATATTTGAAAAGTACCCAGGGCTTCCACATTTTATGACTCTGTCTGAGGAGTCCCTGGCCATTGCCACAGATTCCTCCATCTGATACAAGTTCTCGATTTCTTGGAGCCATTCTGCAGTCGAAGGTGATCGGGTGGATTTCCAATGTCTAGGGATCAGTGATTTGGTCGCATTGAGCATGTGTCTAGTCAGTGAGTTTTTGTATCTTCTCACAGGGCTATTCGTTACGTATAGTAAACAGCAGGCTTGGTTTAGTGTGAGCTGCGTTTCGGTTATTTGGGTAATTAGGGTCCGTATCGTCTCCCAAAAAGGGGTTATTAGCTCCCACTCCCACCAGATATGTAAGAGCGTACCCTCAGCTTTCTTACATCTCCAGCAGCAGTCAGACGCTGTGGGGTACCACCTACGTAGTCTGGACGGGTCATGTACCAGTGTGTAAGCAGCTTGTAAGACATTTCTTTCAGTCTGGTATTTATAGAGCATTTTGCGCAAAGATATTTGCTCTCTGCCATTGCTCTTTGGAGAATCCTACCTGCAGGGCAGTTTCCCATTTTATTTGGAAGGAAGCAGGACCCGAGGGATCTGTCTCTTGCAACCATGTGTAGGCTAGGGATGTGGTCTTTGTGACCGGAGTACCCGCCAAGCACGTGGCCTCAAAGGGTGTCTGTGGTCTGTAAAGGTTTGTCTTGTCTAGGGAGAAAAGGTAACTATGTATCTGGCGGTATGACCAGAACGAAAGGGTGTGGTAGGGCTCCAGTTTGTCAGCGAGCACCTCAAACGGGATTATTTTATTGCCTTGTGTGCATTGGCAGGCCAGTAGCGGGCTCTGCAGGTGGATCTCCTGTCCTGGGCAGAACGCAGGGTTAGACGTAACAGGGTTCAGAGGACACGGGGTGGAGGAGATGGACCAGACTTTGGTTATTTCATGAAATATCTCAAGGGTTGCACCCAATAATGGGATTTGTCTGAGTGACTGTGGCAGTGCTTCAGGGGGCACCCATGGTAGGAAATTCAGAGGGGTAGATGCCAAGTCCTGCTCCAGATTGACCCAGTCCTTATTGTGGCCATGGCAGTGCCAGTCTAGGATTCTAGTGAGATGAGTCACCTGATGGTAGAGCCTGAAATTGGGAAGATTAATTCCACCATTAGCTTTAGTTTTAGAAAGAGTTTGGAGGTTTATTCTAGGTCTACAGTCTGCCCACAGGAACTTACGGACAATAGAATTCAATTGTTTGAAAAAGGAATTGGGGTAACTTTATGGGCAGGGTGTGGAAGTGATACAAGATTTTAGGTAAGACTGTCATTTTCAGTATAGCTGCCCCCCCGAACCAGGAGAATGGGCGTGGGGACCAGTTTTTCAAGTCTTTTTGTACCGTGGACAGGAGCAGTCTGAAATGAATATCAAAAATGTTGTCTAAGGAGGGGGTGAGCCAAATTCCTAGGTACTGGAGTGCTGATTGTTTCCATGTGAAGGAGCAGTTGGCACGTGTGATCTCTACTGATGTGGGGGGAAGGTTAATGTTTAGGGCTTTGAATTTACTGTAATTGATTTTCATATTAGAAATATGGCCGTATATTTCAAATGCATGTACTAGGTTCGGTATAGACAGGTGTGGTTTCGTTAAGAAGAAAAGCAGGTCATCTGCATAGGCCACCAATTTGAATGTTTTCACATTTGTACTCGGAATCTTCAAAATGAAAAGGAGAAACGTAATTAGCATAATTAAAAGGACAGAGACCTGAAGTGTGCAAGGACAGAGACCTGAAGTGTGCCATGGTCATGAATGTCAGTATGCCTTAAAGGGGGCATACCTAGAGTAGTTGTAAAAGAATTATAGAAATTAAGGGCTAGGGGGGGTGGGAGAAGCGCTCCCGGAAGCCGTGGATTAGGAAGGAGGAGGCTGGGTTATATGTGCCCCAGACTCCTCCTACAAATACAGGCAGGCCTGCGGCCAGCCTTAAC
The DNA here is from genome assembly GCA_018402905.1 of Glandirana rugosa. NCBI lineage: Eukaryota > Metazoa > Chordata > Amphibia > Anura > Ranidae > Glandirana > Glandirana rugosa. Next base: position 785,797 of record BLSH010106835.1, read on the forward strand.
ATTTGTACTCGGAATCTTCAAAATGAAAAGGAGAAACGTAATTAGCATAATTAAAAGGACAGAGACCTGAAGTGTGCAAGGACAGAGACCTGAAGTGTGCCGTGGTCATGAATGTCAGTATGCCTTAAAGGGGGCAAAAAGACACGGATAGGAATAAGTGACAAAAATTGTTTATTTTAGCAAGACAGAAGCTAATCAACCAATCGTGCAAAAGCACTGGACATCTCGGAAAAAGGTTCGGGGATATATCTGACGTAACAAAACGACTTCCACCTGCCTAATTTACGGATAACATGTGCGGGGACCCCTTGCTGAGAAGCAGCCGAAGCTGCACCAATTCTGAAGGAGTGACCTGAATACTGTTTGGGGTTTGCTCCCAGTCTAGACAGCAAAATCCGTACGTGTTTGATGAATTGGCTAGTAGTGAGAGGGTTAACGGGAAACGGCAGAAGAGGTCCATCACTAGCTTTACCCTTAAGTTGAAGCAATAGGGCCTCCAGCACCTTGACCGGACACCACGCTGTGTTGGTTTCAAAATACCTGACATCCGAGCCTCTACCTGCTTGACTATTCTTGCATGTAGCTAAGTGTAACCTAAAATGACCCTGGTGTCTGGTGAGATGTTTTAATAAAATAGGCCGGGACCGAGAACCAGATATGGAAAATTCACTCGGCCTCAGGAACCCGTAGAATGCCAGGTATATGGCTGACTTGATGATCAGGCTGGCATGACTGCCGAAAGGAGCAGCGGAGAGCAAGTCAGACATATCACGAAACAGCTGCCCTGTGACCGGGCGTCTGCTAACTGTAGTAGGTGGGCAACTCTTTTGTAATCCCTTAAATATAGCCTTAACGGGATGAGCGGAGAATAAAGAAGGATCATTGGGGTACTGCATGGACCTATAATGCTGGACCCCTGCCACATAAGTTTTGATAGTGGACAGAGATAGCTTCAGATTAAAGTGGCAAAAGGAGATGAATGCCAACACACACTCCACGCTGAACCGGTCTGCGTGGGGAAATTGCACTAAAAAGGAGAGGAACGCTTGCCAAGCTGAATCGTATGCCTTCCTCGTATTGGCTGCCAAAGAAGAGGTGATCAGTTTTCCCCTGCCTGTAAGGTACTTAATCCAACCTGAGTGTTGAGTAACCAGGGCATGGAGTAGCCTGAAGGTCCGCCTCCGGAACCTGTCGGAAAAATAAAGGATAATTAAAACGTGACAAAGCGTCGGCTGCCACGTTCCCTGAACCTTCTATGAAGCAACAAATGATGTGGAACGTCCCATGCAGGGAGAGCCAGGTTAACTTTCTAAGAAAGGCCATGATTGCCAGTGATTTGGACCTGCCTTTGTTGATAATCTCGACTACTGCCGCGTTATCAGACACGAACCGTGTCCAGACCCCAGTGGACACCCCACCGGTCTGACAGTCCAAGCACAGACTATTGCGCCGTCATCAGCTCTAATAGTTGTTTCCGTCCAGGTTTAGTGACCGTTAGTACCGGAAAGAATCTTTCAATTGGACCGAGAGGGACGTACCCTGCAAGGTGTAGTAAACAACGAAGTATCTTCCAAGTCCCTTGCACCGTCGGCTGCGAAACAGTGCAAAATTAATAGGAAATAAAAAGGCTGTCCAAGGCCTCCGCCTGGAAGTCCGATGAGGTACGGGACCAATGAGTTGTGAGTCCAACCTAATTCATGGAATGTCCGTCCCCTTTTGACTAGTGGAGAAGAAACCGTCGGTTATGCTCCTTCCGTATGCTAAGTCGAACCGTTCGCAAG
>BLSH010106835.1:801236-817308 GCA_018402905.1 Glandirana rugosa
TAGGACGTAGGACTCTATCTAATGAAATGATGACGACAGACACGACAACGAGACTCCTGTCTATCGTCTTTAATCTCTAAAGTGTATGGCGACGAAACTCAACGTCTAGTTCGAGACGTATCTTGTTGCTAGCGATGCTAGCACGAGATGGAGCAACAGCACAGACAGCAGTAGTAAAGTAATCTATCTCAGGATGCAGGATCAGGTCTTAAAATGGCTAAAATCTGTCCCTCACGCCGTCAGCTACCTTTCCCTATACTAACCCAAGGAGCATGTGACTGCAGCACTGTGACTCCAGCTTATAAAGAGGCTGGGTCACATGATGCACCGGCCAATCACAGCCATGCCATTAGTAGGCATGGCTGTGATGGCTTCTAAGGGCAAACCAGTGAAACGCTTGTTGATTGGCTGCCCTGCAGCTTCTCAACACGTGGAGTAAAATAGCAGAACCCCGGACCGAACCCGAACGATTTTTGAAATGTCCGGGTCCGGGTCCGTGCCACGGACACCCTAAAGTTCGGTACGGACCCGAACGTTACAGTCCGGGTTCGCTCAACACTAGAGATGACCTTTTTTGAAGTTGTTAATCTTTTTCATTAGGTTTTTCAGAAATGTAATTTGTTTTGTATTTGGGGCATATATATTGGCAATTGTGAATCTGGTGTTGTTCAGGGTGCAGTCTATTACTAAGTATCTGCCCTCTTGATCAATTAAGGAGTTGTGGAATTGGAATGAGATGGAGTCTTTGAAAGCTGTTATTACTCCATTTTTCTTGTGGGGGCCTGATGCTTTAAATATGTGTGGGAAGTATTTGTTGACTAGTGCCGGTTCGTTTCCATTTTTAAAATGGGACTCCTGGATGCATATGACATCACTATGGTTTTCCTTGATTGTGCGCCAAAGAGACTTTTGCTTAGCTGGGTGGTTCAACCCCTTGGCGTTCAATGAGAGGAAGTTCACCATTGTAGTGGAAAGTGTGTAGTATATGGATACGAAAAGAGTATACTCACGATTTGGGGTAGTTTGGTTATCTTCTGATGTCTTAATTTGTAGTGAGTGGGCTTTGGAGCTCCAGGTTTCTGTGTTCAGTTAGGTGGTGGTGACAAACGACAGTAGAGCTGGAAAGTAAAGCTAGTTTTGGATATCTTGAGGGTAAACCGTTGTATGAAACTGTTTTGCTATAGAAGCATAGACCGTAGTGTAGTAACAATAAGGAATGAGCAGTCAATATTAGTACGACAGCACTAACAACACTGTGCTGTTATTCAACTGGGGAAAAGTTTGTGAAAGTATGACAGCGACATACTGTACACCATGTCGGAAGGTATGTTAATATTGGGGGTGAGGTGTTCAACATCTTGTCGCTAGAGTGATTCCGATGTTCAGGATTTGTTTCCATATGTGGGCAAGGAATTGCTTTTTTGGTTGTGGTTGGTTCCATTTGGGGTATCCGGCAATATTTCCCAGCTTCTAAGTAGTTGTAGGCCTTAATCCAGTGTAGATATGTGATGTTTGATCCCATTTTTCGTGATCATAATCTTGGTGGGAAATCCCCATTGATATGGAATTTTGTGGTTGTTGAGGGCTTTCGTGATTGTGTTGAGTTGTTTTCTCAGTTGGCGGGTGTATTGAGACAGATCCGCATAGAGTTGGATTTTGGCATAGGGGGTTGGTAATTGACCTAGTTGTCTCGCTTTGCTTAGCAGCCGGTCTTTTGTGTGGTAGAAATGGACTCTCATAAGCACGTCTCGTGGAACTTCTGCTGGGAGGTGAGGAGGCTTAGGGAGGCGTTGTATTCAGTCAATGATAGATTCTTGGGGTGGTAGCTCTGGTAGCATTGTGGCTATTAATTTCCTTGCGTAGGTGTTGAGGTCGTTTGGGAGGATGTTTTCTGGAATTCCTCTTAGTTTTATATTATTTCTTCGGGATCTATCTTCCAGATCCGCCATTTTGGCTTTCATCCATTGCTGTTCCTCGCGAGTGTTTTCGATTGCGTCCACTAAGTCATTGACCGCTTCGGTCATAGCCTCCATTTGGTTTTCCATGCGTTGAACTCTTTTAGAGATGGAGTGGATTCCTATGCTAAATTTGTTGAATAGCGACATGATATCATTATGCATGGAGGTTTGTAGCGAGACGAGCATGTCTTTCATGGTGGTATCTAGTACCGGTTGGCCCGAAGTAGGAAATTCCGCTATCGGGGATAGGTTGTTTTGACCGTTATCTTCCCTGTTGTTTTGTGTTTCGGTGTCCAAATGTTGTTTCGACTTGGGCTGTTGCTTGTGGAAGATGCTGGTGAGGCAAAGGGGTCTTAAATTAGACCCTGGACAGAGGTTGGGTCTGAATATTCAGCGTCTGGGAGGTCTGTGTATGAGCCTTCTCTATGCGGATGTTCTTGTTTATCTGATGGGATCCTGTTATTTTGAGGCTGGGAGAATAATTCTGTAAGTTTTTTAGGTGGTCTGTAGTCTTTTCTTTTGCGTGTAGATGTCGCCATTGTATGGATTTTTCTCCTTCTTTATGTGTTATCCTTTGGGTTCTGTTATACTGTTTTTCGGATATAGTGTGGGTGTGCACAGATGTTGAACTGGGCAGGTGTGCAGTTATAAGGTTAAATGTTCATCTTTCTGCCTGTTGGTCATCAGTTAAATGAAGGCCTCAATGTTTCTAATATGGTATATTAGACTAGGCATATGTGTATGTTGGTGTTGGTTTGGCCGCTGGACCTCTAATTTAGAAGGGCTTGGTGTAGGAGGTTAGAATGATGTGGTGATCCGTTTACTGTGCTCCGTTTTTTTGTCTTTTGGTTGGATTGCAGCCTTGTTGTTGAGCGGGGCCCGGGTGCACCAAGATGGCAGACGCTGCGTGTGTTTATAGGCCGCCGTTAGGCCTCGGTCTCGCGTAGCGGGATGTGCCGCCTGTAGCTTCGGACCGCTTGGGATGGTGTCGGGAATCTTATATATATTGAGGTCCGGGCAAGGGTTCCACTGTTTCAGGAGGATTTTACTCCCGGGTGGCTGCAGATATAGGCCGGGGAAGCCGGCCGCTAGGCCTTAGCTGGAGGCCTAGGCGGCTCTAGAACAGAGCTCCGGACGGAGATTTTTCGCTTCAAATCGGTCTGCTGACGACCGCTGGTGACCAAGGGGCAGGTGGATGTGTCGCAGATCTCTTACCCGTCCTTGGAATGGGTGGATTCAGAGAGATTTTTGGTCCGGGACTCGGAGCTCCGGGATGATGCGTCCGTTCCCTGTCGCCTCAGGCCACACCCCCCACAGGGCTGGAATTTTAAGCTGGCATTATTTGGTGACCTGTGCCTTTAAGTTTCAGCTTGGTGACTGTGTAGATTGTTGGAGTGGGTGTACCAAGATGGCCGCCACACTAGGCCTCAGCAGTTCCCAGGTGAGCTTCCCTGACTGCTTGTGATCATCTGTGGCTGTGCAGTTGTAAGGGGTGTTCAGGGGGGTCGGAGGTGATATGTGCTGCAGTGCTAGTGTTCAGTGTCTTGTTGCCGGTGGCGGCATAAATAGAGGGCCGCAGATCGACGGCGTCACTAGGCCTCAATGCAGCGCGGCCCAGGCGGCGGATTGGAGAGTCCGAGCGGTACGGATTTTTTAGTTGATGGGTGTAGGCAGGTGGGGAGGCCCTGTAGGTGGTGGATCCTGGCTGTGGTTGTGAGGATGGCAGGGATTTAACCCCTGGAGACTGCCCGAGGCCTTTAAGATGGCGGCGGCCGGCCTGAGGTGCTGTGTATGACGGAGGCTGTGGCCCTGTAATCCGGCGTCTCCCTCTCACAATAATGGTCTGGGATGCTGCCGTGGAGACAGAGGGGTACAGTGGTGGGTATATTTCACTCACCCCTGTTCATTAGATGTGGATGATTTTGGATTTTGTTTAAAGTGGTCTGGAGCACTGTGGAAAGATGTCCGCTGCTGCTCATGTCAGGCCACGCCCCTCTTTTTTTTTTTTTTTTTTATAGAACATAAGTCTTTATTGGAATTTGTAACAGGAGAAACATGAAAAATAAACCATGGTACATTTAATATGGAAAAAGTGAACCCGTGCTAGAACATCTCTGGATTTGTCTGCAGATAGTGATCTTTTTTTTTTTTAATATGTCTCAATATTTGGGGGCTACCCCAATTAGAAAAAAAAAAACCAAACCAACAAAAAACAGTGTTGGCTACCTCCTCCTCATCCACCGCCACTTCCACCTACACCGCCACGGTCATCGCCTCCTCAACCTCCTACTCCATATCCACCTCCTCCATTTTTTATTTTTTTTATGTGATTTTAAGTTATTTCCCTATCCACAATTGTTTGCAGGGAATTTGTCCTACTCTTACCCCCATTTTGCTTTTGCAGCCCTCTAGCCCTTTTCAGGACTTTTTTAGAGCCATTTTAGTGCCCAAAAGTTTGGGTCACTATTGACTTGAATGGGGTTCGGGGTCAAGTTCGGGTCAAGTTTGGGGCCGAACTTGAACTTTTTCGCGAAGTTCGGCCGAACTCGCACACCATCCAACTATCACTGTCAGATGAAGGGGACCCTTAGAAAACAAACGCCTTGGTCTTAATCCAAGGGGGCTTCCTAAAGGCTCCATCATATATGAGGGCTTCCTCTGTATAGTCAGTGTTAGGAATGAGCTTCAGGTTCAGGTTGAATGGTTTGGTGAACTTCTAAACAAACTTGGCAAATTCAGCCGATTAGTCAGTATAAATCATCAGCTGCTGTTTGCAAAGAAACCAGCCAGAGATGGTTCAGGAAGAAGTGACGCATGCTCTCTGGCCTTTGTTTCTTGGCCACCCAGTCTGCATGCCTTGAAACAAGCTTGGTATGAATTTTAAGACAACCCTATGCCTTTTTTCAGGAGACAGGTACATATTAAACAAATGGAAAAAGTGACATGCGGGGCAATAAATTTATTCCATGCCCCTATACAGGCATGCAGTTTATGTGGTTAGGAAAGGGAAGCAAGCAAGCTTGCAGACACCCTTCTTAAACCATATCATGCCACTTGCCTTTTAGCATTAATAGTTTACCTTTCAAGGGGGTACAGCCAAGCCTTTCCTCTTGTAAGGTACCTCACCGTGTACATCCCTACATATTGTGCCTCAAAGGAAATATGGGGGTTTATGGGAGTGACTTATCAGAATCTGGGACCTTTTTTATAATAAGGGAGTCCCAAGATATTATCCCTCTCCTGGCAATGAGTAGAGGTTCGTTAGCACCCCTTATTACTCAGACCGACACAAAAATAGAAGTTTAAATGAACACACACACATAAAGTTTTTTAGTAAAAATGCCATAAACAATTTAAACAATGTCCCAGATGTAAACATACCATCAGTCCCATCATACAGTGATACACATCCAGTGTCCATTACAATGTCCTGCCTTCATGAGGATCCACCTCCCAATAATGTTGCCCCATCGCCAAGATGACTGGCTGCCCAACAATGATGGATCTCAGACTAGCTGACATCACCCAGAATCCCCAGTTGATTTGTTTATAATCACCAACTGGGTAGAGATCTGTCATTTTATGGCAGCAGTGCATCTTTAATGTCAATTTAAAAGGCTTTACGCATCTCCAAGAATTTAATTTAAAGTTTGTTTGTACTTTCAATGCTTTGCTATTAAGCTGCAGTAAATACTAATTTTCTGCTGAAGGGTATTATCATTTTTTTAATATGTACACGTCCAATCTACTCATGCCCTGTTTTGGGTTTTATCCTACAGTTCTATAGGTATGCAAAACCTTCCTGTAGCAGGTAACATAAGGAGGTTACTTTTTTTTACGTGATTTTAAGGGTACAATGAGCTTTGAAAATATGGATTTTGATGGTGTTCTTGAGCCAAAAAAATGCCCCTCATTAGCTGGATGGAACATAATTTTACATATTGAGAAACAGAGAAACCCTAAAGTTACCTCTTTTGCTAGCCCTTTAATCAACAAAGCCATGTCAGTACTACTAGTAAGGAAGGTGCAACTGCTACAGTATTTAACACAATCAGGGGTTATTGAACTATTTCCAAAAACCTTTTTTGAGACCTGCTGTATCTGATCCAGTGGGTTGATTTACTGAATGCTGTTCACTTTTCAAGGGAAGTTTCAATTTGCAGGGGAATTGTTTTGAGAGCCTAGTGCATAAGGTATAACACTGCTGGCTTCAAGCATCCAATCATGTGCAAGCAAAAACAGCATTTTTTTTATTTTCCTTGAATGTGATTGGGTATTCTATGAAAGTGAAATGTCACTATATACATTAAGCTCTGGGGTAAGTTCCCTTGCAAAGTGTACAACTTATTTGCCTTTAGTAAATCAACCCTTGTGTGCTCAGCATCAGAGGATCTTTTAGACAGTATGGCTGATATATAGTACTACAGTAGACTATTCCAATATTTTATAATATAGGTGTGCCTAATTTCATCACCTCTCTTGAATAGGGCTAAGGACAGAAGGACTTAACAAAGTCTTGGAATACATTCAGGACATGTTGGTGTCAATATGTGTACAGGGTGGGCCATTTATATGGATACACCTTAATAAAATGGGAATGATTGGTGATATTAACTTCCTGTTTGTGGCACATTAGTATATGTGAGGGGGGAAACTTTTCAAGATGGGTGGTGACCATGGCGGCCATTTTGAAGTCGGCCATTTTGAATCCAACTTTTGTTTTTTCAATAGAAAGAGGGTCAGATGAGACACATCAAACTTATTGGGAATTTCACAAGAAAAACAATGGTGTGCTTGGTTTTAACGTAACTTTATTCTTTCATGAGTTATTTACAAGTTTCTCTTTCTTTACAGCCATTGACATGTCGCTGAGGTTAACACGTGCAGAGCGGATAGAAATTGTGTTGATGTCTGGTGAACGCAGTAACCGGGTCATTGCAGCAGATTTCAATTCAAGACAGCCTACGAGACCAGCCATCTCACATGCTACAGTTAGCAAACTGCTTGCTAAGTTTCGTGAAACTGGTTCAGTGTTGGATTTGCCAAAATGTGGACGCATGAAATCTGTCACTAATGAAGAAACATCAGTGGCTGTCCTAGTTTCATTCAGAAAGAGCCCACAGCGTAGCACTCGCCGCATGTCACTGGAGAGTGGCATTAGTCAAACATCCCTTTTGCGGATATTAGCTACTCACAAATGGCACCCTTACAAACTCCAGCTACTGCAGCATCTCAACGAGGATGACCCAGATCGGCACACTGAATTTGCAGAATGGGCAAAACAAAAATTGGAACAGGACCCTCAGTTTACGCAGAAGATTTTGTTCAGTGATGAGGCAAACTTTTATGTGAATGGTGAAGTTAACAAACAAAACCACCGCTATTGGTCTGACACTAACCCACATTGGATAGATCCCTCCAAGACTGTTGGAACCAAAAAATTGATGGTATGGTGTGGTATATGGGGTACAAAGATAGTGGGACCATTCTTCATCAATGGAAACCTCAAGGCCACTTGATATGTGAAATTGCTACATGATGATGTGTTTCCCTCTTTATGCACTGAAGCTGGCACGTTCCCTGAGTTTTTCCAGCAAGATGGTGCACCACCACATTATGGGTGCCGGGTCCGAGCATTCCTAGATGAACAGTTTCCTGGAAAGTGGATTGGTTGTAGTGGGCCAGTTGAATGGCCCCCAAGGTCTCCCGATCTGACCCCCTTAGACTTTTATCTTTGGGGTCATCTGAAGGCAATTGTCTATGCTGTGAAGATACGAGATGTGCAGCACCTGAAACTACGGATACCACAAGCCTGTGCTAGCATTTCTCCTGCTGTGTTGCTATCAGTGTGTGAAGAGTGGGAGAAGAGGGTTGCCTTGACAATCCAACACAATGGGCAGCACATTGAACACATTTTATAAGTGGTCAGAAACTTGTAAATAACTCATGAAAGAATAAAGTTACGTTAAAACTTTTCAAAATGAAAATGGTGATTCAAAATGGCTGACTTCAAAATGGACGCCATGGTCACCACCCATCTTGAAAAGTTTCCCCCCTCACATATACTAATGTGCCACAAACAGGAAGTTAATATCACCAACCATTTTATTAAGGTCTATCCATATAAATGGCCCACCCTGTATAATGGGGCAGGCAGATGGGGGATGCCAAACACCAAAAAGTATATAAAGGATGCACAAAGGGCTTAAAATCCCAAAGTTTTTTGCTTACAGTGAAAATGTATGATCTGAAATCTATGTTGAAGTAAACTGATTTTCTCATCACATGAGTGGGATCCTGCACTACAAGTAAATGAGTCTCTAAAGCAATGGAAATGTAATATATTAATTAGCTGCCATTTAGCACTCTTCACCTGTTTAATTTATATAATCATTGAAAATTATTGCAATATGGAATGTTAATTAGTGTTTTCCTTTTTAAATATGCAGAAAATTAACTACATTAGCTGCTTGAAATATCAGGAAAAAACAGCTCCTCCAGTTCTCCAATGTACAACCATCTTAAAGATTTACTCTACTGCATGTTCAATTGTCTCTTGGTAGTTGGAGTTCCCTTTAATGCTGCTGTGTGATCTATTTGCTGTTGCTAGCTTTAATTCACTTGATGTTGTTTTGATGTATACTTCCTTGTTAAACATGTGTCTTTCTCTAGCTGGTTTGTGTAAATGTATATATATATACAGTATATATATATATATATATATATATATATATATATATTTTTTTTTTTTTTTTACTAAAGTGGAGGAGCATTTGAGAACTAGCCACATCACACAGGAAATGTTCTCTTTATAATCATGCTATAGCAACTATAAATAGCATAATTCTGGAATCAGTTGAGCTCTCAGCTTGTTACATTAATGGACTATTATATTTCAGCAGGGAAAGGACCCCAGTGGTTCTAGAGAGCTCCTGTTATAGAGTTAATGGAACTTCCACAGAGTACGGTGTATACCATAACAGGTAGACAAGTGTTAGCTATTAGTAGCAGCAGGAAAAGTAGAAATAAATTACACGTAAACTCAGTCAAATATAATATAAGCTTTGAAGCTCAGTTGAAGCTTGTGCCCAAACTATATCATATCATATGTTTGGAATCTGCATGCAGCAAAATAGCAATAGGGTACTGATTGCTGATTGCAGAGATGTAGACCCAACACAACAAGAATATGAAATATACTTTACTATTTTTACTACTATTCCATTTGTTCAAACCCTTCCTGCTATGGAGTGACATAGTTGTGATCCTGTCTCCAATATATGCCATAGGAAATATGATGCAGCTATTGCTTGAGTGCATGCATGTAGACAGCAAGTGGCTAAAAGAGGTTATAGGAGATAGTTAGCATTAAGATGCAACAAAAGATGAACAAAAAAAAGACAAGCACTTGTTTTGATACACAGTGCTTTAGTAGACTAAATGTCATTCACTCAGGGTTCACTCAGCACTTTAACCACTTCAATACCATGCACTTTCCCCCCTTTCCACCCAGACCAATTTTCAGCTTTCAGTGTTTTTGCATTTTGAATGACAATTGCGCGTTCATGCTACACTGTACCCAAATGAAATGTTTCTCATTTTTTCCCCACAAATAGAGCTTTCTTTTGGTGGCATTTGATCACCTCTACAGTTTTTATTTTTTGCGCTACAAATAAAAAAAACAAAAAGTTTTTCTTTGTTTCTGTCACAAAACTTTGTAAATAAGTAAGTTTTCTCCTTCACTGATAGGCACTGATGAGGCTGCACTGACGGGCACCGATGAGGCAGTACTGATTGGCACTGATGAGGCGGCACTGATGGGCACTGATGATGAGGCACTTATATGTAGCATTGATGGGCACTGATAGGCGGCACTGATAGGCAGCACTGGCGGGCACTGATAGGTGGCACTGATATGTAGCACTGATGGACACAGATAGGTGGCACTGGGCACAGATAGGTGGCACTGATGGGCATTGATAGATGGCACTAGTGAGCACTGATAGGCGGCACTGATAGATAGCACTTTTAGCGAGGCACTGGCAGGCATCACATATGGGCACAGTGCTATCCCTATAGTGCACTGTATGCCCCTTACCTGGTCTAGGGTGGGCTCCCTGTTGATCCCTGGGTGGCCTCCTGATTGTCTCCCTGGTGGTCTCTGGGCAGCCTCCTGATGGTCTCCCTGGTGGTCCCTTGGCATGCTCCCTGGTGGCCCCTGAGCAGGCTCCCTGGTGGTCCTGGGTGGCAATCCTGGGGTGGCTGCACTGATAAAAAATCAGCGCAGACCACTCCCTGTCAGAAGACCCATTGATCGGCTCTCCTCTACTCGCGTCTGCAGATGCGAGTAGAGGAAAAGCCGATACTCGGCTCTTCCTGTTTACACTTTGATAAGCCGTGATTGGTCAGGCTGATCACATGGTAAAGAGCTTCTGATGTAAGCTCTTTACCGAGATCAGTAATGTGGTGTGTCAGACTGACACACCACACCACCGATCGCGGGTTATCCTGAAAGACGTCATATGACGTCCGGTCAGCATAACTGAACCACCACCCGGCCATCATTTGTTTATAGGCCGGGCGGGAAGTGCTTAAAGGATAAGTTCACCTTTTAACCAAATATGAATATGTGTGTAAAATGTTAGGTAAGGTAAACTTATCCCTTAAAGTGATTGTAAAGTCACGTTTTTTTTTTTCTATTAAAATAACAAACATGTTATACTTACCTCCTCTATGCAGTGGTGTTACACTGATCAGCTTGCATCCTCCTCTTCTTGGGTCCCTGGTTGGTGCTCCTGGCCCCTCCCTCCTATCGAGTGCCCCCACAGCAAGAAGCTTGCTATGGGGGCACCCGAGCCGGGCTGCAGCTCCATGTATCCATGCAATTTTATTTGCTGAACTAGCAAAAGTCATAATTTAATTTTGCATTTCACACTTTCATTAAAAAATGTAAGTGTGTGTAACCAAAAATATGGCAATACTTTTGTTTTTCAAATCCTAAACTCAGTATGCATAAACCAACAAACTATTAGGTTTCATTCACATATGTTAACTCACATTATACTATGTGTTAACAAGTGTTGCATAAAAAACTATTTATTTGAATAGGCTGGCTAATGCACCAAACAAGGTACATGTGGAATTCTGGACAATACATCACATTATACAACAATGTATTGTATGTTAGTGCTTTGCTGCACATTGTGTTGCACTGCAACGCACATCCATCAGCAAGGTATATTGGAGTGCCATTCAGAATGAATGGCATTGCATCACACCAATGCATCAACTCTTTCTATAGAATCTTAAATGCAGCTAGAAAAATTACCTACATTGTATTTGAATTCAACCTTTTATAATCCCCCACATATTATATTTTGAAGAGAAAGGAGCACTAGAGGTAAGAGGGGTAAAAAAAAAAACAACAACATCATGGGAGGGGACTATGAGTACCACTTTAACTGGCTACTTGTTACATCTTTCCTGATCATAAATGTTATTCATTGGATTGCCTTCACTCTTGTGTTTATCAAGTGGTGCATGATAGTGTTCACCTGCCCTTTTTTCAGGTCTGGCATTATATGTGGCCTGGTATGTATGGTTCTCCCCCCCCCCCCCCCTTTACTGTTGGGTAATGTATACTTTGTTATATAGAACATTGGCGAGAAATATATTCATATGGTTGCATACTGTATGTAGGTACAATACAGCTCTTTATCCACTCCAATGCTCACTTGGCAAGCATTGGCTTTGTGCCCCTGTGTGTCTCTGGCTTTCCTGATCCCACTTGGTATCTCAGGGTAAGTTCCAGCTTGCTATCACCTCTAGCAACTTTATGTGTAACTTGTTGCTCCCTAGAGCAACCTGCATTTTATTACTATTTGTTATTTGTATTATTTTTTATTTATTTTGATTTTGTTGCAGATCTTAAGGCTCCATACACACTGTATCTGATAAACGACCGTTTTTGGTCGCTTTGGCGCTTTTTTTTTTAACAGTCCAAAAACGCCACTTTATGTTATCCTATGTGTCCAAGCACACATGGACATTAATTGTCATTTATCAGCAGTGGCGTTCTTGGGCTGTTATCTGAACGCCCTGAATTGGCGTTCAAAAGTCGTTCTTTTGACCACAAAAAACACCGGACGCCTCTAAAAGCCGCTAAATGCTCATAAACGCTAGTAAACGGCTATTTATCGGCGTCCGGCGTTTTTTGAAGTCAATGGAAGCTAATGAAGAAAAGAAAAACGCCCAGAAACGCTGACGCCGTTAAACGTCGGTAAACGCTGCTTACAAAACGCTGCAAAAGAACGTTTTGTAAGCAGCTTCTCCTGCCCGACGCAGAGAGAGCCCAGATAGCGGCCAGTGTGCATAGAGCTTTACTCCCTCAAATAATCCTGAAGAAGCGGGAAATCCACTAAACACGTCGAGACTGGCTGACTATATAGTTGCTTCCATTATACATTAACATAATTTTGGTGCGGGTTGGCATCATTACTGGAATTATAGCGCAGCCCAGAAAGAGGGAGCTTTGTTAGCTATGTCTTTTAATATTTTTTATGATGATATTTGTAATAAAAATTATGTTTGTAACCCTTTATATGCTGTAATGTCCTAATTGGTACCAAGAAAAATCCTTTTGCCCACAACTCTTTTCTAATAGACTAATTTTCAGGATGTAGGTATAATAAAATAAGTTAATATACATTAGCATTGAGCACAGTTCCTTATGATCTTTGGATTGTGTATGAAAAATAATTGCTATTTGAAAAAAGAATACTGATTTAATCTTTGTCACCCTTTTTCTTATCTCAGTTCTATCTCTGGCTTCCTGCTATGATACTGACAACTGTGAATCGTACCTACACAACCTATGATAGCATAAAAATGGTATAAGGGGCGAAGTGTAATGTGACTGAGTCTGCCAACATCCTATACATCATATAACCAAAATTATGCACAAAGTGCAATACAACCACTTGTGGACTTTGAAGGCAGAACCACATATAATCATAAAAATAAAATTTTATTTAGAAACATCACATATAAAAAGGACACAAGGTCCTATTAAAATGACATATCAACAAGTAGAAATAAACATACGTGTCCTAGATTAGTGCTAATGATACCCTGACATCATCAAATATATCCAGGGGACTGCCAATCAGTGAGGAGATGGTCAGCCGAAATGAGTTCTTATGATATTTCCCAACATGTTTCAAAACTGTAGTCCTTACTCAGGGGAGGCAGCAGGTATTTGTACTTCTAAAATGTAAATATATCACAGTCAATACAGATCATCACATGGAGCAAATTGTAGCTTAGTACATATATATATTTTAAATGTGTACAGAATAGGCTGTTGCTGATACTTGCAAATGATCGACCACATGTATATATAGGGTTACTTGGACCAAAAAACCAATTCTGCTCGGCAGGGCAGGTGCGCACAAAAACTCCTCCAGGTGGGCACGAGAACTCCAAAGGTGGCCTATCATGTAGCCTCAAGGACCCCCTTAGAAGAAAGATGCACCAGCATAAAAAAGGGAAGAAAAGGACACTGTCTGTAAATCAAAAAATAGAAATGCATAAGTACTATTCATATACATTGGGAGATACATATTACAGAATGTCAGACATAGTATATGTTGCGTTCCAATTCAAAAAGAACCAGTGTCACTATGGATTTAAAAAATGACAGCAAAGTAAATGTAAGAACCAGACTGGAAGCATTTCATTACCCTATGAAGCAGTATGCCTGTGTGTCAGCAGATAGCCAGCATGCTCAAGCAGAGGCTGGTCATAATAATTAGGGGCTATATATATTAAAGTATCCCCCAGGAAAATGTGCCGCCCCAACTTCATCCCCAGCCAACAACTGATCCGCCATGGCATGTGAGTCAGGAGGGATCTGGCACGTCAGGTGGCACATGGAAACCGTTCACCAGGAATGCACCAGGCACCACCTAATGGAGGGGAGGTGTGCATTGACCCAACCTGAGCACAGAAATGTTACATACATTGTTTCCATTAAGTACAATGGTGGATATTCAATATACAGGATATACAAAACTAGAAACAAAAGCAAAGAAAAAAAATTGAAAATATATACATACCATACAAATTATATAATATACAATAAAAAAAATGAGAAATTAAAATAGGAAAACCTACACATCAAATAAAGACACAGCTGAAACTTGTATGATTAAAAAAACAATATATCCTATAAATACGGCATTAGAATGTGAAATCCATCAAGCACCATGCTGACGGATATCCCACATGGTTAAAGATTAACTTTACAGCCACCTGGCGTTAAGCCCTGTAAGTATAATGAAAAGTTGTATCTGTGTGGGGTAAACCCCGTCCCCACAGAGATGGATAATGGGACTTTAAACGGTACTGGTTTACTCTCTCTGAATGATCAGACTAGTATGGTAATATAGAAGTAAAGTTTAATGTTATTAAACAGCGTATAAAATCATCAATTTAGAAAAGAATACATAAATACAAAATTACAAAGTTGGACAATACAGTACAGTGACCGAAATAGGTCCACATATTGACAGTCGGCGGAATAATGGTAGACTCCAGTGACTGGTGGGTATGGGATACGTATCTGTTCTTCCCAACGCGTTTCGCCGAGAGAACGGCTTCCTCAGGGGAGATCGAGCAGAAACCAGTTACAGGTATCCGTATCCTAAGTAAGTATGACATAATTCAATCGACATAGAGTACTGATGTATTATTTGTCTTTTACATTTATATAAAATAATCCGTTTAACGGACACATATATCTGCATCTTATTTAAGTCTGATCATATGCATATAAGTAAATTGGTCTATATGAGACCTTTCATTCATATTGTACATAGATAGAAAATAAGGGGTACCTTGATACTTTTATGAAAGAGAGGGACACTCTGTGTTCAGACCTCTGACCAAAATGCTATAACAGGTCTATGAATGCTTATCTTGCCACTGTCACGTGTACAATAAGCCCCAATCCTCAAACGTAGAGGCGAGGTAGCTGTATAATACAAAATTATTCATCATCATTAGATCATGTCATTGTTAGTCCTATCCAGGCCGGCAATGGTCTAAAAAGGGGGTGCAACTTACAGTTTTGATGCGCCAAAAAGAAGACAGACGGACTCCAACTATCTGCTCACAGCATCTAATGGTCCCAGACTACTTTGGGGATCGTGTTGACGCAATCTTGTGACAGCACCAATGGATTTCGTGGATGTAGGTGATATGAGACTGTCCTCCAGATCTGTGCCAACCTGGGAGACAGAATACAGACCTAATAGGGAGACCCTATGTCCAGGAGCATATGCGCCCCCCCCCCCTCCAAAGGATATAACAACAGTCATCCCCATATCTAGACATTCAAGTAATAATACGGTCCCCCATTTGGGACCTCTAGAACTGTTTCAAAGTACCTTGTATGTATGGAGTGGCGTCAAGCATCCGCAGATTCATCAGCGTTTTGGCTTAGGGACAGGGGGCAGGGTTTAAATACAGAGCATTTGGCGCCAAAACGCTCTGCTTGTCTTGGCGCACCGGAAGTGACGCTGCAGTGCAGCTGCTAAAGTTCCCCGGCTCTACAAGAGCCTGAATATTAGGTCCACTCCCGGAGTTCTAGCTTGCCCCTCATGTGTCATGAATTGTGGATTAGTGCAGGGCGGGACGATGTCAGATCCGCCTCTTTGGAAGTAATCTCCCTCCCAGTTGTCTACAAAGGTTGTTTGAGAATCAAGTAATGTGAGTGTATATGACAGACAGGCGCCGTCCGTCCCTTGTGGCAACATCGGGTGTTATTAGGCGAATCATATCAGCCTTTAGATTCCATTATAGAAAGGGGGGCCATATCAGATATTGATCGCCAAATGGCGGGACGGTGAAGGCCCAGCAGGGGCTCCATCCCTCTAATGAAGGTTTCTCCGCCTAGACTGTAGCAGGGCGGGACGTGATTAGGTGTTAAGTACTGTGTACTCCCCGTTCGATCTTGAGGCCCTCACCTGGATTATAAGTCCGAGAACATCTCGGCCCCTTGAAATCGTCGACGTGACGTCGCAGTGAAGGCCACGCGGTTCTGTTCGTCTCGC
>BLSH010106835.1:822652-835600 GCA_018402905.1 Glandirana rugosa
TCTGACCTATTTACAGGTCTATATTTTGTATCCAGTCTCCATTAAGTCTCACAGGGATAAGAAACCGAGTAGAACATAAGCTATAAGCCTTTCCTCTAGCCAAAAAGACGTGTTAATAAAGCTGCTATATGCTTTACAAAACGTATATATACATTCCCTATTTAAAGATGAGCCAAAGAATAGGGACACTCTGAATTACCTCTGACCTATGTTTTATATCTGGACATTTATCCAGTCTTATACTCTATTCACACAGATCTTTCTTTGTGGCCCTTGGCTGGCTGTGGTCAATACGGTGCGACTTGATGCATAATATATGCATGGTTGTTATTTGCTACCGGTACACATTGTAATTTTGATGCCTGGATGTTCACAGCGTTCCTGGATCCTTTTTTGTGATCCTTGGTAAGGATAAGTTGTCCGACATCCGGCTCACCCCAATATATTTAAGAATAAAATATAAAAAATTATTTTATGGTTTTTTTTTTTTTTTTTTTTTTTTATATATATAAAAACTTATACAAACCCTAGTTCATACTGGTAACTATGGCGGGACGGGGAGGCTATTCCAGCAGTGGGTCCCATGGGTGGATGCTTTATGCCATCATAGGTTGGCGCTTTGCTGGCCCACCCAGCGTCCCCACTGGAGCCCCTGCTGGGCCCTCACCGTCCCGCCATTTGGCGATCAATATCTGATATGGCCCCCCTTTCTATAATGGAATCACAAAGGCTGATATGATTCGCCTAATAACACCCGATGTTGCCACAAGGGACGGACGGCGCCTATCTGTCATATACACTCACATTACTTGATTCTCAAACAACCTTTGTAGACAACTGGGAGGGAGATTACTTCCAAAGAGGCGGATCTGACATCGTCCCGCCCTGCACTAATCCACAATTCATGACACATGAGGGGCAAGCTAGAACTCCGGGAGTGGACCTAATATTCAGGCTCTTGTAGAGCCGGGGAACTTTAGCAGCTGCACTGCAGCGTCACTTCCGGTGCGCCAAGACAAGCAGAACGTTTTGGCGCCAAATGCTCTGTATTTAAACCCTGCCCCCTGTCCCTAAGCCAAGACGCTGATGAATCTGCGGATGCTTGACGCCACTCCATACATACAAGGTACTTTGAAACAGTTCTAGAGGTCCCAAATGGGGGACCGTATTATTACTTAAATGTCTAGATATGGGGATGACTGTTGTTATATCCTTTGGAAGGGGGGGGCGCATATGCTCCTGGACATAGGGTCTCCCTATTAGGTCTGTATTCTGTCTCCCAGGTTGGTACAGATCTGGAGGACAGTCTCATATCACCTACATCCACGAAATCCATTGGTGCTGTCACAAGATTGTGTCAACACGATCCCCAAAATAATCTGGGACCATTAGATGCTGTAAGCAGATAGTTGGAGTCCGTCTGTCTTCTTTTTGGCGCATCAAAACTGTAAGTTGCACCCCCTTTTTAGACCATTGCCGGCCTGGATAGGACTAACAATGACATGATCTAATGATGATGAATAATTTTGTATTATACAGCTACCTCGCCTCTACGTTTGAGGATTGGGGCTTATTGTACACGTGACAGTGGCAAGATAAGCATTCATAGACCTGTTATAACATTTTGGTCAGAGGTCTGAACACAGAGTGTCCCTCTCTTTCATAAAAGTATCAAGGTACCCCTTGTTTTTTATCTATGTACAATATGAATGAAAGGTCTCATATAGACCAATTAACCTATATGCATATGATCAGACTTAAATAAGATGCAGATACATGTGTCCGTTAAACGGATTATTTTATATAAATGTAAAAGACAAATAATACATCAGTACTCTATGTCTATTGAATTATGTCATACTTACTTAGGATACGGATACCTGTAACTGGTTTCTGCTCGATCTCCCCTGAGGAAGCCGTTCTCTCGGCGAAACGCGTTGGGAAGAACAGATACGTATCCCATACCCACCAGTCACTGGAGTCTACCATTATTCCGCCGACTGACAATATGTGGACCTATTTCGGTCACTGTACTGTATTGTCCAACTTTGTGATTTTGTATTTATGTATTCTTTTCTAAACTGATGATTTTATACGCTGTTTAATAACATTAAACTTTACTTCTATATTACCATACTAGTCTGATCATTCAGAGAGAGTAAACCAGTACCGTTTAAAGTCCCATTATCCATCTCTGTGGGGACGGGGTTTACCCCACACAGATACAACTTTTCATTGTTTCGTTTCAGGGATGTGGTACTGGCATGGCAGTGCTTGATTACATTTTTTTTCCCTGTAAGTATAACTTGAAATTAAATGCTTAATTGAGGCCAGGAATTGAGGCAGCCCTAAGGTTGAAGATCCACCTCAATTCATTTTGAAGTAAGATCTTGTCAATGTCACCCCCCCCCCCGCCCCTAGGATTGGAATGGATATGATCAATTGCCAAAAACTGCACTTTCAGGAGAGATTCACTATGTGCCAAGGCCATGTGATGACCTACTGATAATTCTGGACCTCTTTTGCGTGTACTCACACAATGTAGATAAATACATCTCCAAAACTCCAGTTTTGTCTTCCCGACATAGTAACATCCAGGCTCACAGAAAAGTAGATATACTACTCCGGGAGTCTTACTTATAATATAGTGTCTAGGTTTGAACATTCATCCATTGGGTAATCTTATGTTTTTTCTTGTGTTCATGAACTGACAGTAAGTGCATGTTCCACAAGGGAAGGTGCCTACGCTCTTCCATTTGTCCCCTCTGGCTTCACAAAATTCACTTGATACATATCTATCCCTTATTGATGAAGCCCTCCTATATGCAATGGCTGGTTGTTCCTGCACATGGGGAGCAAGCATTGGATCCATGGTTAGTAAATGCTAATATTTTGTAATGATGCATTTGACCTGTTTATGTTGTCTAGAATACTCACTATTGATCCTAGTTGTAGTGTCTTTTATGAGTTCTTTATGAGAAAAGAGTAAATTAATGACATGATTTACTTTTGGCCCATTTATATGCCTTTTTGAGAGAGGTCTTGGAGTACCCCCACTCCAGGAGTCTCGTCCTGAGGGTCTTAGTTTTTTTTTCAATTTCTACATCATCAGAACAGTTGCATCTGACTCGCAAAAACTGTTTGCATGAATTGGAGGCCAGTAGGGGTGTAGGATGAAAGCTAGAGGCATATAATTTTATGTTCCCTGCCGTGGGTTTGTGGAAATGTTTGCTGGATAACTGACTATCCAGGTGCCTATGTATAAGGACATCCAGAAATGTAATTTCAGATTTACTACAAGACATGCTGAATCTCAAATCAAAATTGTTGTGGTTGATGAATGTCACAAATTCCCTTTGGAGGGCCTCTGGCCCCTCCCATAGCATGAGAATATCACCGATGTAGCAGTGCCATGCTTGCGCATGGTCCACATACATCGAGCAAGGTGCACTCCCATTTCCCCAGGTGCAGGTTGGCATAAGAGGGGGCACAACAGATGCCCATAGCCACCCTCGTGCACCTGGAGGTAGTGGGAGACATGGAATGAGAATATGTTGTGCCTGAGGATGATGTCAAGAGGGAGGACTTGATAATTACTTTTGAAATAATATTACAATTTAAGACTTATATAAGGTTTCAGTTATTGGGTTTACATCTTATTTAAAGAAGTTTCAATTTCTTGTTTTGTTCCAGTGCTCTGCGGGGCTTAGCTGAGACCATCTCATTACATGATCCATGTTATCTCTTTAATTTTCACAGCCTTCAATATCTAGTAAGAAGGCAGTTCTCTTTTTTTAAAAGAATCATGCAATGGAGGGCAAGGTTATATCAAATGAAAAAGGGTTGCCATATTAAATGTGCACATGTGACAAAAGGGAGAAGCTATTGCCCACAATGCACATAACATGTGTGGACTTAAATGCACCCAATATAAAATGAAAATGTGGATTATCCTTTCTCCATATTGTAAGGGATCATTTACATATTTTACCAATCTTCATTATCTATTGGATCAACATTCTTCTCCTAGGATATTTTCTAAGAATAGGCCTCCTTAAAGTGATTGTAAACCTAATTTTATTTTTAAAATAACAAACACGTTATACATACCTGCTCTGGCAAATGGATCAGTTGCTGATCAATGGGTGAAGTTTGTCTTCCCAAAATGGCGTCTAGCTATGCTATGTGCTGGAGATGCATATTTTACCAATCTTCATTATCTATTGGATCAACATTCTTCTCCTATGATATTTTCTAAGAATAGGCTTCCTTAAAGTGATTGCAAACCTAATTTTATTTTTAAAATAACAAACATGTTATACGTACCTGCTCTAGGAAATGGATCAGTTGCTGATCAATGGGTGAAGTGTGTCTTCCCAAAATGGCATCTAGCTATGCTATGTGCTGGAGATGTGTGTCTTAGCTCCAATAAAGTGTGTTTGTGTCCAATGAGGTATGTCTCCTCTCCCAGCCAGATGATGAGTGCATTTCACATGATCATACGACCCTGTCTACCTGAGTTTGTTATTTATATTAATTGAAAACCATACAACTATTGTAAATCTAGTATTGTTAGTATTGTTTACATACTTATCATTGGTGGATCAGTTTATTGATCACCTGTTTGCTGGGATAAGCACCAGCTCAACTTGGCCACCCGGGGACACTCTGAATCAGGAAATGTCTATCTGGAATTTATCAGGTATAGCCTGCATCTAATCATTATAGGATACATGTATCTTTTCTATACAGATTTAACTATGTTATGTTACCTAAAAACATAAAATGTCTTTGAGGGTCTGGCAGCCATTTAATTTGTGGTATTTATTATTTTGGGTGTAGCAGCATTTAATGAAATGGAAAATAAATAAATATTAAGGATGCACATAAAATAATTTGCACACTTTAAACTACTACTTGGGTATGGCTACATTAAAACACACAATTTGAACAATATTGATGACGAATACAACAAACCAAAAATATGATGAGATTATAGTTTCCTTTTAGTCCTTTTTAGGTAATATGATTTCATCATGATTTTCGTATATTATATACATTGAAACATTAAGGTACCTTTTGACAATCCTTTCCAATCTTGTACTCAACAATATCATGAATTTGTCTGATACAATATTTAAAGTTAAATTGTCTTTTATTTCCTCTTTTCTGGGTTAACCTTTCTTGTAACAAGTCACAGAATGTTTATTCTTTAAACTTCCATTGAGTGCTCTTCTCAGCCTTTGGACAAGGGGAATAGCTGGGTACACAGGCTTAAGTGTGTCCTCTGTTACTTTATACAATAGAGAGAAAGACATACTGTGTTTTTCCCCATATAATGCCGGTCTATGTTTGCTGTGTGCAAGGACTGGCAAACATAACAAGTAATTTGAATGGTGAGCATGTTGTCCTTAATCATAAAACTGGATCAGGTTTTGCAACCATGATATAGTTTCAGTTTAATAAGATGTATTTCTCTTCTCGGAGTCCAAGTATTATCTTTTTTATGTGTCAATACACTCATTGTCCTGAAGTTTAAACAACCTTTTAGACTCTCAGCAATTCTTACAGTCTTATAGCTTCCTAAGTTAGAGGGAAACATTATCCAAGGGTTCAGGCTGAGTTTATTCAGCAGAATTAATTTAAAAAGGGTCTATTTTATAACTATATACACTATATTGTCAAAAGTATTGGGACACCTGCCTTTACACATACATGAACTTTAATGGCATCCCAGTCTTAGTCCGTGGGGTTCAATATTGAGTTGGCCCACCCTTTGCTGCTGTAACAGCTTCAACTCTTCTGTAAAGGCTGTCCACAAGGTTTAGGAGTGTGTCTACGGAAATGTTTGACCATTCTTCCAGAAACGCATTTGTGAGGTCAGGCACTTATGTTGGACGAGAAGGCCTGGCTCGCAGTCTTCACTCTAATTCATCCCAAAGGTGTTCTAACGGGTTGAGATCAGGACTCTGTGCAGGCCAGCCAGGTTCCTCCACTCCAAACTTGCTTACCCATGTCTTTATGGACCTTGCTCCCACTACACGGAGCAGTGGAAAAAATGTGTGGGACCTTGCAACACCACTATTCATTCAGAGGTATCACCTCTACATAGATAGATATTACTCCAGCCTGCCCCACCTTTATCTGAAGCAAACTCTAGCATGTGGTACAGTGATAGCAAATTGGAAGGGCTTCCCACAGGGGTGCTGCAGGGGCCATGTGTTTCTCTCTGTGACATGTCTTCCCATGTGTGTGACTCACTTTCCCTTGTGAGGTAATATATAGAGGAGAGGGTTGATCTCATGATGCAGTCCAGACATGAGAATGCTGTGGCGAGGTTTTTCTGCATTACTTGATTCATTACACTTTAATGAGACATGATCATGGCCTCCAACAGTGATGGACTCCCAGGGGGAGATTTACGAAAACTGGTGCACACAGAATCTGGTGCAGCTGTGCATAGTAACCAATCAGCCTCTAACTTCAGATTGTTAACTTAGACTTTGACAATAAAACATAGAAGCTGGTTGGTTACTATGAACAGCTGCACCAGATTCTATGTGCACCAGTTTTAGTAAATCTTGTGGCACTTGGTGCACCTCACTAAGCAGCAGGGTCTCTACTGTAGAGCCCACTGTGGAATGGAACCATCCTAGGGACCAAACCTGTAGCCATAGAATGCAGGACCTTGTGAATTTAAGTATAGTGGCCCCCCTCTGTGTCTTCGGGCCGGACAAAGTTAAAGTGTTACTAAACGTTTAGATTTAAAATATAAAATAACAATCATGTCATTCTTACCATCTCTATGCAATGGTTCTTCTTCTCAGGTCCCTCACAGGCACTCCTGGCCCCTCCCTTCTGCTGAGTGCCCCCATAGCAAGCTGCTTGTACCGGGGGCATTCGAGAATGCTTGCTCCTGAGCTGCATCTGTGTCTATAAGACACACAGAGCATGGCTCGATCCTGCCCCCTGCTCCCTCCTCACTGGCTGTGATTGACAGCAAAAGGAGCCAATGCCTCAGGCAATGAGGAGGGAGAGACCTGGGAGAGCCAATTCTCTAATGCATATCGCTCGGGAGCTCCACACTGAAGGTTTATTATCTTCATGCATAGAATGCATGATGGTAAAAAACCTTCACCTTTTACAACCACTTTAATAGTACATTAAACTGTGTCATGAAAAGCTGGTGGAGTCAAAACAGTGTTCTGCACTACTTTTCTCAAAATTATATGTTGTCATTGACAGGAAAGGAGTCATTGACGGGACAGAAGACAAATTCCTTCTGTGTCTGGGACTCTGGAGTAAGATATGGCCTCTGGTAGTAGAGTGGTGTTGACCCACATGGATATAGTGAAAACTGTGAAGATGATCATGGTGGTAGCACAGTAGCCCCTAGGGGACGACCTGCTAACATACAGGTCAGAGGTTTACTATATAATGTGCATTAAAAACTGGAATGCAGTTTATGAGTTATACTGTATAAACCTAATGATATGCATGATTTCAAAGGTATGACTTGTGGATACCAGATATGCCTGCATTTCTCCTACTTTGATCCATTCACTAAAACATAGAAAGACACAAAAGATTTTCTATTACTTCTCTCCTAGAAAAGGAATATGTTTTAGTATCACCAGTGATATTAATATCTAAGATTTGTATCCCTAAAGTAATGCATTTTTCATCAAGATGCACTCAGTATAAAATTGCATGAATCTTATTTTCCCAAGAGCAATGTTGGGGAAAAAAGCATCTTTTATTATCAAAAGTATGGCTGTCATTTCTTCTGATAAAACGTATTCCTCTGATTTAATTTCACAGCTTCAGTGCTGATGAAGAGTTTAGCAGGAAGACTGTACTGGCAAAATGTATGCCTATATCAAGCAAAATTATAGTATGTAATTCTTTAAGCTTAAGCATTTACAAAAAAATAAAATAAAATAAGAACAAAGGGCAGTACTAACTTTCAGAAGTGTCCTTTGTGCTGCTGGCTGCTTCTTTAGTTGAAATTCAAAGTCCCCCCCAATACACCCAGAGCTGTGATCTTCTAGTGCTTCAGGGATTAATAAAGCTGAGGAACCTGTCATAGGCACTCATTAAGAGTGCCATCTATGCCCACCTTTTCTGCCCCCTCTTTCATTCATAGAAGCTGTACTATAGCTTCCATCAATGAAAAGTGGGAGGGCCGACAGATGAATGAATGTTCCATTTCTTCTAGTAATTTCATTGATGGAAGCTATAATATAGATTCTATGAACGGAGGACTCTTGATGAGTTCCTATGAATGCCCTTCAACTCCAGCGGCGGCTCCTCCATAGAGGGTGCTAGTGTGCCCCACCTCCATTCCCCCCCCGATCCCCCGCTGATTTCTCAAAAAAAATCAAATATGGGCCGCTGGGACATGGCTGTCCTGACTTTTTTGGGAGATTTGCTGTCAGCTGACAGCAATTTCCAAAGCCCATTGTCAGCCATTAAAATGCATAGATGTGCGCCAGCAAGGCGAACATCTATACATTAATTGGCTTTGGCCTCAGTCACTGTCCTCCAGACAGTGACTGATTAGGTCAGGAGCAGGGGTGGGGTGGGATTGGCAGACGTGCTGGGACTGCACGCATTCATGCCTGGGATTCCTGCCAACCAAGGGAGAGAGAGCGGCCTGGTGAGTCTCCTGAGGTAAGTACTTAACTGCTGTGCTCTGGGCTGTAATACCTGTGTACTGGTCTGTAATACCTGTGTACTGACTGCAATACCTGTGTACTGGCTGGCTGCAATGCCTGTGTACTGGATGTAATACCTGTGTAGTGGCTGGCTGCAATACCTGTGTACTGGCTAATACCTGTGTACTGGCTGTGGCTGCAATACCTGTGTACTGGCTGCATACTGTGTTACTGGTTGATATATACCCCACCTGTGATTCTGAGCTGTATACTCCTGACACAATAAGTGGAATACAGGGGATGGAGTGGGTGAATTATATAAGGGGTGGGGTTTATGAGAAGTAGGAGGGGTCAAAAGGGAAGGGAAGGGCCTGCCCCCCATCCTAAAACTTCACCAGCTGCCACTGCTCAACTCTATTAACTCCCGCAGCACCAGAAGATCCCAGCTGGGGAGGTATGGCGGAGAGGGCAGAGGACTTCGGATTTTAACTAAAACATCAACTAGCAGCACAAGGGACACTTCTCATTGAATGTAAGTACTGTCCCTTGTCCTAAGTTTTTTTTTCTGACTAAACTTAGGCTTTAATAGCCTGAAATAATTTTATGAACAACACAAGTTTGTTTGTAGTGGATAGTTATAGCACAATGTTGGACATCACGGGGCATTTTGGTCAATTTTAATTTTCATTTGTTTAATTATTCAAATGCTTTATAAACTGAATTTGTATTAAATATTGAATTTATGTATTTAATGCAGGATGCTTTCATAAATTTTAGCTGCAAGCTAAAAGGTGAGTCTGGGAAGCGTAAACCTTCTCAGACTCATACAGTTACATATAGAGTAGGCATTGTCAATACATAACAAATACCAGGACATCATATGACCTATTTATTTAAGCTATTTACAACTGGTAGAATGACTGAGGGGGTACAAATCAAGGGGTACATATAAAATATTCATCTCCGTATTTCAAATTTACCAGTCTAAAAAGATGTATGAAAATGTAGCCCAAGGTGCACAAGTGGGGGTGCACCTCCATCCCTTATATGGATACAAAAATAGAAGGTTTTGGGACTTTGAATGAGGCAGGCAATAACACAAATACAAAAGATGATACACATATATTGATATGGGCATGAAACCCCACAGTAGTAGGTAAGTACATAAAGGGTAATAATCCTTTAACATCTTTTTGGAAGAAGGGAAAAAGGGGAGGGAACAAAGTGGGATTATCATGGTGCTTATCAATTTCAAAAATGAACAAAGAGGTACATAAAAGGAAATATTTTATTAATACAAGTTAAAAGTGCACAATAGCACAGTATGGGGGGCGTGGTCTGGACGCGGCGGAGAGCGGACGTGTTTTGGACAAGCTCCGACTCTCCAAACACAATCAACAGCCATCCGCACTCCCTGCACAAGGTGAGCACTTGTAAAACATCTAGGAGGCTTCCCCGCACCTTCCCACACAACCTGGGATTAAAAGTTTACCGTCCCGCGGCCGACCTCCGGGACGCCCGGAAATTTAGGCCGCGGCTCCAATTGCGGCCTAGGCAGCGGCGGCTCTAAAAACTCCTTTAGCGGCCAATCCGAAGCCCCAGACCTTGCCATAAGGCCACAAGGGGACCCTAGCAACACATCCCAGGGACTGTGCTTTTAAAAGAAACCCGCGGGCGCGGCCCGCCACGCGATTGGGATGGCTGCCTGAACTCGGAGCTCCGGCACCAGGGGAGAGATTAGAGGCCTACACCACCTTTTCTAACGGATTATGGGAAAAATAGGAAGACAGCTGCCCTTTTCCCAAACCACTCAGCCACAACCGAACCGTAACCTCCCAGAGCTTTTCCGCCCGAGGACCCCAAAAAGTGCCGAGGCCTCTACCTCGGGTGCGGCCCAGAGTCCGTCAGGCATGGCACGCAAAGCAGAGGACAACTCTTCTAAAGCAAGCATGCAGCTCAGCCATGACAGACTCGTGGACTTGATTCAACAGGTCCCCAAAATGTCAGACCTGCAAAACATAGCCTCTGACATAAAAGGAGCCCTCACTGAAGCAGTCCTTGAACTGAAAGATGAGCTACGGGGGTCTCTGACAGATTAGAGGAGGTTGAGCGAGCGGCGGGCAGACACGACGAGGATATCAGGGAATTACAGCAATACAGTGCTAACTATCACTTCCATATGATCGAACTACAACGCCGCCTGGAAGACCTTGATAACCGAGGGAGGAGGAAGAATCTCAGGATAAGAGGTATTCCGGAGAGCGTGGAGCATGATCAGATACCCCTTGCTCTACAATCCCTATTCAACAACCTCATTGAGCGCCCACAAGACTCTCCGATCGAATTCGATCGCGCTCATAGAGCCCTGAGACCTAGAGGTAGAGAAGGCGACCCACCTAGGGACATCATCTGCTGCTTCTCTAACTATAAACTTAAGGAAGAAATCGCCACCAGAGCCAGAGACCAAGACGACATTCGCTTCAACGACAGTGAAGTGAAAATCTTCCAAGACCTTTCTCAGATCACCCTAGGGCACAGAAGAGCTTTGAGACCTATTCTCTCTGTCCTACGTGAACGCAGAATAGTGTACAAATGGAAGTTCCCCTTCGGACTCTGTGTGACGATTGGTGGTCGCTCCTTTACTCTCCACACACCGGCGGATCTGCCCCAATTCTTTGAATTCACTACCCTGCCTGACATCCCTGTTCCAGAGTGGTACCAAGAATTTGCGATCCCGCCTTCTTGGAAGGATCTCGCCCCACCTCCCTCGGAACAACGTACTCCTGGACGCCGCTTTAACTCGACTCCCTACAGACGGAACAGAAGAGGCCCTGGACCGGCTCAAGTCCCGGCACCACAAGTCGACCTCCCGGCTGACAATTGATCTACCCTTCTAAGGAACGCTCTTTCTGGTCGCATCGGCAGTTAAGGAACTCTTATTCCACCTCCCCCCATCTGACCCCTTCTTCTTTCCCTCCTACTTGGATCATCTTCCTGGCCCCCCTTATCAAGAAGATTATACCTAGCCCCTGGGTACCTTTCATCGACAAACTGATTCAAACGTTTGCCTCTTAGGTGCCCGGTCCTGCTCTCACCACCAACTCACCTTAATGTAACTCTATCATTGACAACTTGCCAGAGAAGACTGCACTTATATAGGTAACAGAGTTTATTATTGGTGAATACGGACGATAACCACCAATGCCAAAGGGGGGCTAGCTGAATCGGTAACTATAATAACCTCTTTAAAGTTTTGTTCCAACCAAGTAGATGCTACCCCACAGGTCTCGCACAAGGTTATATTGTGGTTTGTTTAACACTCTTACTCTCTGCTTAGCTACGTTCTTTATCTATTATCTTACCCTCCCCCCTGCTCCTTGTTCCTTATCTCAAGCTACCCTCTCTGTTCCCTACCTTTCTACCATCCTTCACTGCCATGCTTAAGCTTTAGATCACAGCCAACTACAAAACTCCAATGTATGTTGTGTTACTCTTGTTCAGTTTCCAATTTTATGTTACGACACTGCGGAGCAGAGTGGGGGAACCCGAGGTGTGGGACAGAATCCAGCCGCCTTGGGCTGGACTCTTGGCCCATATGGGATGTTTTCCCCCTCCTCGGTCTTTATGTTACGAGCCGAGAGACACCCGGGACATCCTATGGATGGCCCGGAGACTCTATCCGACGGGATGTCCTTGGCTTCGGCCGGGTCCCGCCGTGTAGAGCCGTGGCTCATGGGTCCCCATCCCTCTGCCCCACACTCCAAGTTCATGGGCTGCCTGACGGATTCAGAACCCTTGTTCTCGGGTATGTCAGGTCCCCCAGACCTTACGACTGTTTTAGGGTCTACTGTTAAAGTGTTATCACAATATACTCAGATTTAGAGTTGAGCGAACTTCTAGAAGTCCGGGTTCTGCTGGTTCGGCCGAACTTCGGGTCAAAGTCCGGGTTCGGGTCCGGACAGAACCCGAACTTTGTCCCGGACCCCTTGTCAAGATACCGGAGATTACAATTAATTATGAAAAGTCTGGGTAAAACTTCTACTAAAGGTAAAAACGTAAAAAATACAAAAATAAAAAAAATTTTATAAATTTCAATAAAGGGACAGGGGTAAAGAAACATCCAGTGAACAGGGTGGGAATGGGTGTAAAGGAAGGAAAACGTCTGGAGATCCTGGAAGGTCCTGATAAAATGTCGTGAAAAACATGGATTTTCAGGCCCAGAGGTAACTAAAGTTACCCCAAGCCCCAGGCCCTGTTTCAAGCCCAAGACAGGCCTGGGCTTGGGCCTGAA
>BLSH010106835.1:840251-865274 GCA_018402905.1 Glandirana rugosa
AGATAATCAGTGACTTTATCAAAGACGAATCGTTTGTAAGTGTTATTCTATTTATCATTAAACTTATGCAAACAGTATCACACTATTGGGACCTTTATTTCCTATATGTCTGGGTGAGCCGTCCACTTGAGAGATTTGGAGGTATCCACAGTGGGAACAAGAGTCGATAGTGTTTGCAGCGGCAGGAGGGGAGACTACCTGATTGCAGCAGCAGGAAGGGAGACCATCCATACTTGTAAACAAAGCGTGTTAGACCACTCTTATCAGGGGGTCGCATGCTCTCTGGTAAGAGTATATCGGCAGGGGTGTTGAGTGGCACCTGAGTGTTTTTGTTTCCTCCCTGACACGGATTGGGACTTTCTTCCTGTGTGATTTCATCCTTGAGCACCTATCATTCCCTGGATGTAGTGACTAATAGACTGTTGATTTATTGATTGAACTAGCGCTGCACCTTTTTTCTATCATGAATGAACTTCACCTCAAACCCAAGCTGGTCCTGAACCCAAAGCTCATCTCTACATTTGGATGCATTTGAGATATGTCCATTTACAGTAGCCTTCCTCAATTATGTGACTCTCCAGCTGTTGTGAACATCCAAGTTGCAAATACTGTGTTACTGGGTTACTGTGAAATGCATGGGCAAGTAGTTCCACAATAAATGAATAGCCTGATTATGGAATGGTGATTATTCAATGGCTATTTACTTGAAAAAATGGGTACATTATTCATTGCTGTGCTTTGCGTTTGTTCATTAAAACAATGAAAATTAAAATGTCTATATCTGTGTTAGTGAGCACTTCTCCTTTGCCTAGATAATCCATACACCTCACAGGTGTGGCATATCAAGATGCTGATTAGACAGCATGATTATTGTACAGGTGTGCCTTAGGCTGGCCACAATAAAAAGGCCACTTTAAAATGTGCAATTTTATCACACACCACAATGCCACAGATGTCGCAAGTTTTGAGGGAGCCCGTTTCTCCACATGCCGAATCTCTGCAGATTGCAAGCCCGCTTCTCTGCATGCCGAATCTCTGCATTAATCCCGCCTGCCTTCCTATTGGATGGGGTAAGTGCGGGGCTTGTCCCGACCTTTGGGGGGGGAGTCTCTGCAAAGTACCCCACCTGTGATACTGGCTGCAAAAGTGCCCCCATCTGTGTTATTGGCTGCATAAGTGCCCCACCTGTGTTATTGGCTGCATAAGTGCCCCACCTGTGTTATTGGCTGCATAAGTGCCCCCATCTGTGTTATTGGCTGAATAAGTGCCCCACCTGTGTTATTGGCTGCATAAGTGCCCCACTTGTGTTCTTGGCTGCATAAGTGCCCCCACCTGTGTTATTTACTGCATAAGTGCCCCACCTGTGTTATTGGCTGCATAAGTGTCTCCATCTGTGTCACTGGCTGCATAAGTGTCCCCACCTGTGTTATTGGCTGCATAAGTGCCCCACCTGTGTTATTGGCTGCATAAGTGCCCCACCTGTGTCCTTGGCTGCATAAGTGCCCCCATCTGTGTTATTGGCTGCATAGAGGGCCCTGCTCCTGTGAGCTTACAATCTAAGAGGGGGGGGGGGCTGGTGAAACAAAACGTAGGGACTCTGTAGGGACTGTGGGGGATGAACTGATGAGGGGAGTAGAAGATTCCGTTGTTAGCTGGAGGCAGGATAGGCCTCCTTGAATAGATGAGTTTTCAGGGATTGCCTAAAAGTGGACAGAGTAGGAGATAGGCTGACAGATTGGGGCAGAGAGTTACAGAGGATGGGAGCGGCTCTGGAGAAGTCCTGGAGACGAGCATGGGAGGAGGAGACAAGGGAGAGAGAGAGCAGAAGGTCTTGGGAGGAGCGAAGAGGACGGTTTGGGTGATATTTGGAGATAAGATTGGTAATGTAGCTTGGGGCAGAATTGTAAATGGCTTTGTATGCCATGGTTAGGGTTGTGTATTTGATTCTTTGGAAAATGGGAAGCCAGTGGAGGGATTGGCAGAGAGGACTGGCGGACACCGAACGGTTGGTAAGGTGGATGAGCCTGGCAGCAGCATTCATGATAGACTGAAGAGGGGATTGCTTGAGGAGAGGTAGGCCAATTAGCAGGGAGTTACAATAGTCAAGGCGATCGATAACAAGGGAGTGAATAAGTTGCTTAGTAGTGTCAGCGGTTAGGAAGGGATGTATTTTGGAGACGTTTCGAAGGTGAAGTCTGCATGATTTGGACAGTGATTGGATTTGGGGCTGAAAGGACAGGTCAAAGTCTAGGATTACACCTAGG
The DNA here is from genome assembly GCA_018402905.1 of Glandirana rugosa. NCBI lineage: Eukaryota > Metazoa > Chordata > Amphibia > Anura > Ranidae > Glandirana > Glandirana rugosa. The sequence goes on from BLSH010106835.1 coordinate 842,516, forward strand.
ACCTTCGCATGAGGGGAGGGACTGATAGTTGTATTATTGATCTTGATGGAGAAGTCAGTGGGAGGGGCACGGGCTGGAGAAAAAATTATGAGCTCAGTTTTAGAAAAATTGAGTTTGAAGAAGTGGTGTGACATCCATGCTGATATGTCAGTTAGTAAGTTAGTAATGCGAGAGGAGACTGAAGGAGTGAGGTGAGGAGTAGAGAGATAGATTTGGCTGCATAAGTGCCCCCACCTGTGTTATTGGCTGCATTAGTTCCCCCACCTGTGTTATTGGCTGCAAAAGTGCCCCCACCCATGTCACTGTCTGCATAAGTGCCCCACCTGTGTCACTGGCTGCATAAGTGCCCCCACCTGTGTTATTGGCTGCATAAGTGCCCCCACCGTGTTATTGGCTGCATAACTGCCCCCACCTGCGTCACTGGCTGCATAAGTGCCCCCCCCTGTGTTATTGGCTGCATAAGTGACCCCACCTGTGTCACTGGCTGCAAAAGTGCCCCCCCCCGTGTTATTGGCTGCATAAGTGCCCCACCTGTGTTATTGGCTGCATAACTGCCCCCACATGTGTCACTGGCTGCATAAGTGCCCCACTTGTGTTATTGGCTGCATAAGCGCCCCCACCTGTGTCGCTGGATGCATAAGTGCCCACACCTGTGTTATTGGCTGCAAAAGTGCCCCACCTATGTTATTGGTTGCATAAATGCCCCCACCTGTGTTATCAAGAAAATATCAAGAAAATAAAACTGGGTTCTAACCCATGTGCCTCCATCCCTAGTTTGTGTGATAATTAAAAAGGTAAAAAAAATGGGACTTTAAATGAAGCAGTGATCACAATGACCATCAGCTTCCATCCCGGGTTGGGTGATATACAAAAAGGGTTTTTTTTTTGGGGACTTTGAATGAGACACACGGGTTATAAAAAACATGCATTTTTATTAAGGCAACTTTCATCGAGGTAGTACTGTAGACAATCCATACATCTTTTAATACATATATTTGGTGCATTGCCTCTACTATATATTTTGGGCACATTGCCTCTACTAAAAAATGTGTAACATATGAACTGGAAACAAATACATAATTCACAAATGATGAAAATTGGCTCCATACAATACAATCTCTGCAGCATAAGACAACTTGAATAATAATTAATACGGCATATATCGGCTCTACACGTTTCGTGAAGTTATGATCCACTCATCAGGAGCATGCATGTATAGGCAACTGTAATTAATAAAAATATGGAAATATTAAAAAAAATTATCTCTGACTCTAATAGTGAGAGTGGACAGAATGTGGTGCCTGACTTAGAGGTCAGGAAAGATGATTTTTGTATGGAACAACTAAAAGACACCACACTCAATAGAGCCAGAAAAAAACATTAAAATGATAGATGGGGAATCTGTTGAACCTAATATAGGGCTGTCTTTTCCCTACATGGCTCTTAAAAATAACTTGCTGTATCAGGTGTCAAAGCAAGGGGAGGAGGAGGTAGAGCAGCTAGTGGTTCCCAAACCCTATCACTGGATGGTATTAGATTTAGCTCATGGTCATATGATGGGTGGACATCTGGGTATAGAGAATACCAAGGAGAGAATAACCCAGAGATTATTTTGGCCTGGGTTATATGCAGATGTATACACACAGTATACATACAATATACATCCAATATACACACAGTATATACACACACAGTATACACACACACATACATACAGTGTGAATATATACAGTCACACACTGCAAAAGTCGGAAATAAGGAAGAACATTTGAAATAATAACTTCTTATAATTTATAATTTAAAATAATAAATCAATAACTTATTATTTCAAATGTTCTTCCTTATTTCCGAAATTCGGAAATAAGAAAGAATATTTGAAATAATAATAAATAACTATTAAATATAGGTATTGAAATTTTCTTGAAAGTATGACTATTAGTGCTAAATTTCATATTTAAGTTCATTAACAGCCAAACTTTCAAGGAAATTCCAATAGCTATAATTTAATAGTTATTAGTTAGTATTTCAAATATTCTTAGTTTTCTCCAATTTTCGGATTTCCGAATTTCTGAATTTCAGATTTTCGGCTGTTCCGGTTGCCGAATTTCCAAATTACCGCAATTGCCGAATTACCGCAAATTTCCGAATGACTGCAATTGCCGAATTACCGCAAATTTCCGAATTAACGCAATTCCCGAATTACCGCAAATTTCCGAATTTCTGCTAATTTCGAATTTTCCGATTCGGAAAAATGAAAATTCAGAAAAATTCGGAAATTGAAAATTCGGAATTCGGAATTCGTCCGAATTTTGCAAAATTCGGTAAAAACGAAATTCGGAACAAAACAAATTGCACAAGCCTAGTAACCTGTGTGCTATAGTAGGCCCTCCTCAGTGGGTCTCCTCCCCAGGCCTTAATTGGTAACAGGATATATTACCTGGTAGTGCAAGGCCGCATTGCTGATCAACGCTTGTCTGTGTTTGGCTTGTGTGTGATTGTCTCCTCCGGTTGCTCTGACTTTTATCTGTGTACTGATCCTTGGCTTGTCTGACTATCCCTTCCTGCCTGATACCTCGATCTTCGGCTTGTCTTCAGTTTCTCCTGTCTTCTGGTTCTCTTGACCCTTCACTATTCTTCTGACTATTCTTACTGTTCCTGCCAAATCCATCCTCACCACTAGAGGCTCTGGTGAACACCCACTGGCTCTTAGATTCCATGCCCCGAAACTGATGCACAACCTCCCTAAGTGTCCGTGCTCTAGGGGGCCCTCTCCACGTATCAGCCGGTACTACTTAGCAGCAGTCAGCCATAGGTCAACAACCTTGTGGTGCGCTACACTGCCTTGATGCAATTTACATTCCAGTGGTACGCACCTGTCACCAGACCCCATTACAGTTGTGGCAAGTGCCTTCTGAAAGAATTGGTATTGATCTGGTGGGATCAGTAGTAAAGTCTGCCCAGGGCCATCAGCACATACTGATAGTACTGGACTATGCCACGCAATATCCTGAAGTCATTCCCTTGTGTAATACCGCAGCTAAGGCTATTGCCTAAGAGCTTGTTCAGGTATTTAGTCATGTGGGTATTCCAAAAGAGGTATTAACGGATTAATGCACCCCATTTATGTCCCGAGTCACTAAAGAATTGTGTAAGTTCTTCAAAATCTCCCATCTCTGTACCTTTGTCTACAGTGGCATCTCTAGCTTTCATATTTAAGGGGGGCACATGGGGGGACAGGGACAAAGTAGGGGGGTCAACTATAAAATGCAATTATATATATATCCCGGGGCCCTTTACTATGATCCCGCAACGTGACCCTTTCACATGTTCTGCAGTGAGCTCCCTTCCTACTGTATTGAGGCCCCCAAGGTGGCAGAAAACAAGAGATATGTCACTAGCACACCAGGAAAATATAAGGGTCCAAGTAAGAGAACTACCAGGGTTGCAAAGGTTGCACTTGCGACTGGGCCCTTGGGTACTGCCACTATGGGGTTCCCGAGCCTCCTCTTGCTGTCCTGCCCCTGCTATTGACAGCACTGGTCTGATGTCAGTCTCCTTGGCAGCGACAGAAGTCTACTAGGACCTAGTGCTCGTGACATTATGGGTGCATGCAGGGGAAGGCTGGCACTATTGGTTGTAGAGAGCTGAGCCCCCAGCTGGTCACCTAGCAGCAGTAATGATGTATAACCTTCTCTGCCGATCAGGATGTGATCCAGGTGATGCTCCTGGTCAGATCTAATAAACACAGTATTTATTAGAATCAAGAGTACAACCACATATACATCTACAGTGTGTGTGTGTATACATATACAGGGTGGGCCATTTATATGGATACACCCTAATAAAATGGGAATGGTTGGTGATATTAACGTCCTGTTTGTGGCACATTAGTATATGTGAGGGGGGAAAATTTTCAAGATGGGTGGTGACCATGGCGGCCATTTTGAAGTCAGCCATTTTGAATCCAACTTTTGTTTTTTCAATAGGAAGAGGGTCATGTGACACATCAAACTCATTGGGAATTTCACAAGAAAAACAATGGTGTGCTTGGTTTTAACATAACTTTATTCCTGACCACTTATAAAATGTGTTCAATGTGCTGCCCATTGTGTTGGATTGTGTTGGATTCCAGTATCCGTAATTTCAGGTGCTGCACATCTCGTATCTTCACAGCATAGACAATTGCCTTCAGATGACCCCAAAGATAAAAGTCTAAGTCAGATCGGGAGACCTTGGGGGCCATTCAACTGGCCCACGACGACCAATCCACTTTCCAGGAAACTGTTCATCTAGGAATGCTCGGACCTGACACTCATAATGTGGTGGTGCACCATCTTGCTGGAAAAACATTATGGGTGTCAGGTCTGAGCATTCCTAGATGAACAGTTTCCTGGAAAGTGGATTGGTCATTGTGGGCCAGTTGAATGGCCCCCAAGGTCTCCCGATCTGACCCCCTTAGGGGGTCCAGGAGACATAATTTTAGGGTCAGAGGCCTGCCAGAGTCCATTACTGAAGTCCAAGCTGCCATTCAAGACCTAATGAAAAGCCTCATCCCCGAAGCCCCACAACACCGCCTGGAACTTGACAGGGATCATAGAGCCCTGGGGCCCCTGAGGAAAGATGGTCCCCCCAGGGATATAATTGTCAAACCCCACTTCTACGCTATGAAGGAGGAAATTATGCGCCTGGCTCACAGCAACCCATCAGGTTTCCTGCCAAGGACACAGATACAGATTTTCACTGACCCCTTCCACCATACAAAATAGGAGAACACTTAAGCCTCTTCTAACTATCATCTCAGCCAAGAATATCAAGTACTGGTGGGCCTTCCCCTTTGCAGTAAATTCCTTTGGAAAGGCAAAACTATCTTCATTCCCGGAAGGCAAAAAGATCCTGATGGACCTAAAGTTAATTTCCCAAGAGGCGCCCATGGACTGTTCCAGTACTGCCTCAAGATCTACAAAACGCTCTCCGCCTGCCAGCCCAATCACCCCCCTCTGGAGCAAGTCTAAATATAAGAGATCCAAGGACAATCTACCCCCCTAACCCAAGAAGATCCGTCTTCAGGGTCTCATTTATACCACTTTTGGTGGCCCGTCTTAGCGGATACCTCTTTGCCGGATGGGGATCAAGACCCCTACCTCTTTTTGACTGCCACAGACATTCACTACTTTTTGGCCTATTGGTCTCTGTTCACAGCTTCCCATTTGCTCCCCAGTGCGAGCGGGCCCCAGATTTGCCTACCTTCAACCAAGCTCCCTACTCTAGACTCCGTAATAACTGGGACTGGACTCAATAATCGACTAGGCTGTCTTCTTGAAGCCTACACTTTCTTCAGACTGTCCTTCTCCCATTGGACCTAGGCCCAAGAAAAAGATCTTCGAAGAACTTGATATGTGTATTATACTGTACCTACACCCCCATTCCCCCACCTTTCACTTAGCCAATTCAGAAGACAAGACTAAGGGAGTGGCGATACTATTCTGAAAGCACTGCAACTTTACATGCTAGACAACCCCTTAAAGACCCAGAGGGGAGGTTCATTCTAATTAAGGGTACATTAAATGACCATCTCTATTCCCTGGTCTCTTACTATGCCCCTAATAAGGGCCAATCTCAATTTTTCCCATCACTATTCAAAACGCTTAATCCCCTGTTGGAGGGCATAGTTATATGTGGAGAAGATTCAAACCGACCTGGTCGCGAAACTTAAGGAGACATTCAAATTTGAATGGAATGATTCTCACATCAAATACCTAGGAATTAACCTAGCCCCTAGAACAGACCTCCTATATTCCCTCAACTTTCCCCCCAGCTATAAGAAACTTGAGGCCGATTTAAAGGGGTGGTCTGGATCTGGACTATCCTGGCTAGGCAGAATTAACTCAGTCAAAATGACTCTAATAAGACAGGATCACTTACACAAGTTCCAACAGAAGGTAGCTAGAATTGCCCAATTTTCTATAGTGTACACGAAATATGAAAATCCTTTTATATTGGACTTCCTATTGTGGACGCACCCTAAAAAGAGGCTTCCCATCTTATCCCCAATCCTATCGAAATCCCTCGCACTCTGGGACGTTATGAGAACCTCCACTTCCTTGGTTTCAGAAATCAAACCCCTGGCTCATATATTTCACAACCCAGCTCCCCCCCGGTCTAAACATTATCACTTTTAAATGGTGGCTGGACAAAGGGTTGTACTGGATCAGACACTTTTTTAATTCATTGGGCCCCATCACAAGGAGACACTGTATCACAAAATAATTTGGTTCAGACAAATTCATCACTTTCTACACTCCCTTTGGAAAAATAAGCCCAACCCTCCTTCAATTACCCCCTACAAACAAAAAGGGATCAGAGGGGGGGCATTTCAATCATTTACCAGTCACTTTCCCTACTCACCTCTAAATCCAGCTACATGAGTGCCTGAAAGGAAGACCTCCAGCTTGAGTGGAGCTTGGAGAGATGGCAGACCCACAGTGCTAGAGCCTACAAAAGTATCCTGAACGTCTCTTTGATCGAAGCCAGCCTCAATGTCCTCACCAGGTGGTACCTAACTCCTTCTAAATTGGTGATTTTCTACCCCACAGCAAACCCTCTCTGCTTCAGAAATTGCCAGTTGATGGACAACCCCCTACATATCTGGTGGTGCTGCCCCAGGATTAGGACCTTCTGGAAGAGGATTTTCAACCTGATCTACCTAGTCACAAATTACCATCTCCCCAGATCTCCGGCTATTTCCCTGTTGAACATGGACCTCCCCAGCATTCCCAAACACTCCCGTAAATTAATACACATCATCCTCCTTGGAGCCAAACTCACATTTGCTAAGGCTTGGAAACAACCCCAAGTTTCCTTCGAGGCGACTCGCTGTAAAATTTCTTAGATAATGGAGCAAGAAAAATTAGCTAGTGCTATTACAGAGTCCACAACGGAATTTGAAGCCATCTGGGAACCCTGGGCAACTCATATGGGGATCTCCCTCATTCCAGGGTGCCCTAACTCAGTCCCTCTTTGCCCCCAAATTCCCCTGATTGACTTATTTTCCTCCCCTCTACAAACACTTTTATCCTTATTTCTTCTCTAAATTTCCCTTCTCTTATCGGGTCCGTTCCTCCCCCGCAATCTGAGTGGGAGATCCATGTGACCCCCTAGGATTGGTTTATCATAAGGCTATTTCTTTCGAATTGTATTTATTGAAATTTTTCATTGATAACACAAACAATATTTCCATTGTACAGTAGCAAATCAATAGGACAGGAATAGTACAGAATCAACCTCTTTACACATTGTTGTATTAATTCAGGTACAAGACATGTATATTTATTTGAATCCGGGTACAAAAGTTGTTATGGTCCCCTGTCTAGTACTTTCGATCCCGTGGTTCCAGAGGGCTCGGCACCCCAATGGGGACAAGATGTGCCTTAGCTCCCCTTCCCCACCCCAGGCCCGTTGAGCCTGTCCCTCTGTACTTCCCATTGTATATTTTATCCTACGTACTGTGGCCAACCTACATTATGAATGTTGCGTAGTCCGCACAATAGAGAGTTGAAATCTCGTAACCAAAAACAGTTCCAACCATATAACATAACGTAAATTTAAGAAGAAAAAAAAAGAAAAAGAAGAAAATATTACCAAGTACCAGAGTTGGATGGGAATCTTCCTATCCCTTGGAGAGAAGATGCATAGGTAAATATCTAATGGTCCTCAAGTGGGAAACTTAGGTTCCATAAATTCCAATACAAATTTCATTTTTTCCAATTGTTAGAGCGCACTGCAAAGTATTTTTCGTACGAATGCTGTGCCTTGACCCTATGTATAACCTCAGAGGGGTTTGGTGCAGAGGGTTTCTTCCATTTAGATGTGATGGTTAATTTTGCTGCATATCAGAAGACTATTTCATGTGTATAAGGGTTTACATATTCCTGCTCATGAGTATCCGTTACGTTTCACAGCCATTAATATTTGGATAACTAATGAGTGCGTTGGACACACCCCTCTCCCCTCGCCGCAGCTTGCTCCCACATGGGGTGGCTAGGGGGGGTCAGGCGAACTCGCTCACCTTCAGACTGGTTTGCCTACAAAGGCTGAAGGCTGTTGTGTCTTATTGTATTGATCATTTCGTTAACACTTATATCATATTTGTATCATCCTGTTGTAGGACCCATCACTGTGATGAACCAAAACATCCTGATATATATGATGTTACAGGATTTTCCTTGTAAACTCAATAAACTTATTGAAAACAAAAAGTATAAAACCGTATGTTCAGCAGCCATGTGGGCTCCATGTCTGTAAGGTGTGGGCTTTTATCAATAAAATCACTATCATATTTAACATTAGGATTTGACTGGGAGCATCACCTGGATTGCATCCTGATCAGCATGTCAGAGAAGGCTCCACTGCTGCTAAGCAACCTGCAGGGAGCTCAACTGTCTACAACCATTAGAGATGGGCTCAGGTGTGAAACCACATGTTCCCGATATAACCGGGAAGCTGACACTGCACAGCGTTAATCACAGACAGTGAGACATTTCCTGATCTGTGCAGCCACCGATTGTGGAATGTCTCACTGCCTGTGATTAGGAGGGTGCAGTGTCAGCTTCCTGGTGAGATCGAGCAGGTGGGGTTTCCAACACGTCTGAGCCCATCTCTAACAACCAATTGTACTGGCCCCTGTGCATGAGGCCATAATGTAACCAGCACTAGGTCCTAATGTGCTGCCACCCACTGCCATGGAGACAGAGACCAGCGCTGTCAATAGCAGGGACAGAACGGCAACTCTGGTAGTTCTGCCACTGGTCCACAGTGGAAGGATTCCCCCATCCACCTGGAATGTGTAAATGGAGGAATTGGATCTTTTTTTTTTCATTCAACCTAATAGTTGAATGAAACAAAAGTGATCAATGTATGGGCTGCCTAAGTGATAAGGCTGACCATAGACAATTTAAATCTCGGCTGGTTCAGCAGGAACTGGCTGAGATTTGAACCATTAATGTGCAGGCTGAATGTGCTAAGTTGTTGATCAATCAACTTAGGTACAACCAGCCTGCTGGATACATTTATGATTATTGCTAGCGGTCACTATAGCCGCTAGTGATAATCACTGTTTGTTGGGAGAACACACTGGCTGGACAGGACTGATTGCCCTGTCAGCACTGACTGTGTTGATGGGGGAATCATGTGAATTTCTTTCTTCTTTTTCTACAATCTGTGCTTGGAGGAAAGAAATTTGCACAGTCTATGGGCTGCCTGACTAGAACAGAAAGTTTGTGAAAGAAAAGGAGGGGGGAGGAGGATAGATGGGGGGAGAAACAGGGACGGTTCAATGATCACAATGCACTTCATACTCACCCACAGGACGAGGCTGCAAGCAGGCATCATTGTCACAGCCAGGAGTCTGCAGCTGAGGATTTTCATATTTCCCGCCCACACATCCTCTCTCTTTCAGGCACGCTGCACGCTGGGATAATGTGGGCAGGATGGGCAAACACAGGAGGAACGGGGGAGGAGGAGGAACTGTATTCCACTCTGTGCTCGCTGGGCTGTGAGTGTCACAGACACTCGGTTTCCTGCAGCCAGCAGTCTCACAACTCACAGACAGATTCTCCTGTCCCATGGATGGGAGCAATCAGTCTGTATTTTTTTACTGTCACTATCAGCTAATGGGAGGCTCAGGGCCGCCCCTCCCAGTGCTGGTGGAGCCTCCCTGCGAATCTTCTCTGCCAATGAGGAAGATGCAGGGGGAGGGAGCAACTCGGGCATCTGTAGGCTATGCGAGCGCTGCTCGCATTATACAGAGAATGCATTGCAGAATGTCAGCGAGGAGAAGGAGGTGGGAGGAATCCCCCGGTGGAGATGAGAGGTGACGCTCTCCGCTCCTCCCCGCTCAGGAGAGCATGTGTAATTCGAGCAGCGGCCCGAGCAGGATGGGGGCCACCTGCTACAAGTACAAAAAAAGCTGTTTTAATTGGGGGGCACATGGGGGGCACAACATAATTTTGGGGGGCCCAGCCCCCCTGTCACCTTACCTTAGTGATGCCCCGTCTGTCTACCACCAGCAAACTGATGATCTTGTGGAGAGATTTAACAAAACGCTCAACAGCATGTTAAAAAAGGTGGTGGACAAAGCCAGGAAAAAGGAAACCAGAACAAATATATCATGTTAATCTCTTGAAACCTTGGAAGGACAGAGAGACTTTACTGGCAATGCTAACCCCCTAAAACAGTGGTTCTCAACTCCTGTCCTCAAGGCCCACCAACAGGCCAGATTTTAAGTATTACCTTGGGGAGATGCAGACTAGAATACTGCAATCACTGAGCAGCAAATTATATCACTTGTGATGTATTTCAGTTATCCTGCACACCTGGCCTGTTAGTGGGTCCTGAGGACAGGAGTTGAGAACCACTGCCCTAAAAGGACAGGTTCCCTGTGACTCCGGAAGTACCCATAACCGAAACCTTGTCAGCGGCCCAACAGAAGGACGTTAAAAAATTTGTAAGAATATAGACTTTTTGTCTCACCTGCCCGGACTGACCACAGTTATACAGCATGGCATAATTACGGAACCAGGTGTCTGCGTAAATGTAAAGCCATATAGAATACCCAAGGCTAGATGTGAAGTATTTGCAAATGAAATAAAGAAGATGTTAGAGCTGGACGTGATAGAGGAGTCCCATAGTGACTGATCAAGTCCCCTGGTGTTTTTCCCAAAAACCATATGGAACTATAAGGTTTTTTAATGACTTCAGAAAGTTGAGCAGTGTGTCCAAATTCGATGCATACCCAATGCCTCAGGTCGATGAGCTTGTTGACAGATTGGGTAGTGTCCTGTATTTACAGTATCTCACAAAAGTGAGTAAAGCCCTCACACTTTTGTAAATATTTTATTTTATCTTTTCATGTGACAACACTGAAGAAATAACACTTTGCTACGATGTAAAGTAGTGAGTGTACAGCTTGTATAACAGTGTACATTTGCTGTCCCCTTAAAATAACTCAACACACAGTCATTAATGTCTAAACCACTGGCAACAAAAGTGAGTACACCCCTAAGTGAAAATGTCCAAATTGGGCCCAAAGTGTCAATATTTTGTGTGCTTACCATTATTTTCCAGCACTGACTTAACCTTCTTGGGCATGGAGTTCACCAGAGCTTCGCAGGTTGTCACTGGAGTCCTCTTCCACTCCTCCATGGCGACATCACGGAGCTGGTGGATGCTAGAGACTTTGCGCTTCTCCACCTTCTGTTTGAGGATGCCCACAGATGCACAATATGGTTTAGGTCTGGAGACATGCTTGGCCAGTCCATCACCCTTACCCCCATCTTCTTTAGCAAGGCAGTGGTGGCCTTGGAGGTGTGTTTTGGGTCATTATGATGTTGGAATACATGATAATGGAAGGGATCATGCTCTGCTTCGGTATGTCCCAGTACATGTTGCTATTCATGGGTCCCTCAATGAACTGTAGCTCGCAGTCCCCAGTGCCGGCAGCACTCATGTAGCCCCAGACCATGACACTCCCACCACCATGCTTGACTGTAGGCAAGACACACTTGTCCTTGTACTCCTCACCTGGTTGTTGCAATACACGCTTGACACCATCTGAACCAAATAAGTCATGGTTCCATTATTCCATGTCCTTAATCTGCTTGTCTTCAGCAAACTGTTTGCGAGATTCCTTGTGCATTATCTTTAGAATAGGTTTCCTTCTGGAAGGACAACCATGCAGACCAATTTAATGCAGTGTGTGGCATGTGGTCTGAGCACTGACAGGCTGACCCCCCACCCCTTCAACTTCTGCAGCAATGCTGGCAGCACTCATACGTATTTCCCAAAGACAACCTCTGGATATGACGCTGAGCATGTGCACTCAAATTCTGTTTGTTGACGGTCTGGAGGGTCTGACTCAAGGCCTGAACCTCACCAACAGCTCCAACAATCACTGCTGTTAAGAGAGAGTTGGAATCCCTTCTCTGTATGGACTGGACACCATTGTGAAAAACTTTTGGACCACCAAACGGTTCTTTGCAAGATTGAGAGCTTTTATGAAGCCCTCATTTTCAATGGCTGAAATAGACCAATTTATGACCAGTTTTTTTAGTACAGGGTACGGTATGCAAAGGAAAATCTTTCCAACTCACTGGGCAAACTCAAAACTCCCAGCTTCTGATGAAAGCCATGGACATTATTCCCCATTTTCACCACACTTGTCTCATATATACCCCTGAGAGGATTTATGGTTAATAGTTCTATTGCTGACATCAGTATACAATTTTTTTGTCACCATAGTTACGTTGTATAGAACAATAGCTCAATGATAACCTTGGTTTAACTCTAGATGTGGGCCGAACACCCCCATGTACAGCAGAACTCCTGAACAGGGGAAATGTTCTAACCTTAACGGCGAACCCTATTGAAGTCTATGGGAGCCGAACATGAAAAATTAAAAGTGCCCATTTTGAAGGCTTATATGCAAGTAATTGGCCATAAAAAGACTATGGGGGTCTGGGTCCTGCCCTGGGGGGACATGTACCAATGCAAAAATGTTTTTTAAAAACAATCGTTTTTTCAGGAACAGCGATTTTAATATTGCTTAAAGTGCAATAATAAAAATTAAAAATTCCTTTAAATATAGTGCCTGGGAGTCCCCTTAATGGGCCAGTAAAGTGGCACATTTTTAGCATGTACAAAACACGCTACATCAAAAATTACATTTCTAAAGAAAAAAAAAGTCAAATACAATTTAAAATGACTTGTGGTTACAATTGCCAGAACCTGGCTATTGAAAAAATAAAGAAAAAAATGGCATGGGGTCCCCCCATGTCCATACCAGGCCCTTCAGGTCTGGTATGGATTTGGAGGGGAACCCCATGCCAAAATTAAAAAAAAATGGCATGGGCCCCCCCAAAATCCATACCAGACCCTTATCTGGCATACAGCCTGGCAGATCAGGAAAGGGTGGGGATGAGGAAGCACCCCCTCCTTAACCATACCAGGTCACATGCCCCCAACATGGGGGGGATGGGTGCTTTCAGGCAGGGGGGCTCCGATGATGTGTTTTGATGACTTTTTCTATTTTTTAAGAAAGGATTTGTCAAAAACGTATCTTGTTTTTATTACTTTTTTGCACACTTTTGTGGTGAATGGGTAGGGGTACGATGTACACGAATCTGGGAGCCACTTGTTAAAGGGGGCTTCCAGATTCCAATAAACCTCCCACCCGCAGACCCCCACAACCACCACCCACGGTTGTGGGGATGAGGCCCTTGTCCTCATAAACATAGAGATAAGGTGCTTTTGAGTGGGGGAAAGCAGAGCCCCAAAGCACCCCCCTTGTTTAGGGCATGTGGCCTGATATGGTTCAGCAGGGGAGGCACTCGCTGGCCCCCCCTGCCTGACTTGCCAGGCTGCATGCCTGGATAAGGGTCTGGAATGGATCTTGGGGGGAACCCCACACAGTTTTTTTCTTTATTTTTTTAACCGGCACTTCTTTTATTATTATTCAGCTGTCAGCGGGGAAACCCATTGACAGCTGATGACTCATTGGTTGTTAAGGATGTGGCAGCTGGGTACCCGGCCCCACTCCTTAACAACCAGTGTACACTGTGCCCTGATTGGGCAAAGCTTTGCCGAATCAGGGCGCAGAATTCACTGTGCAGAGCTCAGTGCATTGCAGGGTGTTCGTCTGTGAACACCCTGCAAATTTGGGTGTTCGCCGAATGGCCGAACAGTCAAATGTTCGGCCCGAACTCACGCTCGGGCTGAACCGTTCGCCCATCCCTATTTAACTCCTGCTTAGTTGTTTTTGAAATTACCATTTACTAGACAGTATGCTTTCACTCATCCATGTTTCTAATAATTTATGTCTGCTAAGCTGGACTCTGATATCTACTGATATTTGTTGGTGATTGCTTTCTTTCATTCTTTTCTTGTCAATAGTTTTTATTGAGGTATACAAACAAGAATAAACAATAATAGTACTCAAAAGACATAAGTACATTATACCGATTGTTTTAACTAAGCACAAAGATTCGCTACCAAATAGTTCAGTAGATCCATACTTATTTTAGTAAAAGTTATCTGAGAAATCCATACTTAGCACCCCCTTGGGAGCTAATCTGTGCCCAGCATGGATTTCTTCTGAAACACTCCCAAGAAATCTAAGAAAAGTTGAGGAGAATATCGTTAGATTCTTCGTTGGGTATAAAGCAATATAGTGATATATAAGTGCTTGGTATATATATTTGCATACTTATGTTGTCACATTACAGATATTAGAAAGGATTTGGTCAGGTAAAAAAGTACTCAAAGATAGTAAGTAGAGTAGAGGTAAGGGGAGAGTAAGTAAGAGGTGAGGAAAGTGGAAAGCTAGAAAGGTAGAAGAGTAGGGAAGGAATTAGTATAGTCCGAGATTCCATACCTGCCCGGCAGTCTCTGTCCCTTTGCTGTAACCAAGTTCATTACCATGGTAATAGAACTGCGTGGTCAAATGTGCAGGGTAAACAATTATTTATCCAAGGATCCCAGATCCGTTTAAAATTGGGGTCTCGGTCCTTTTCTAGAGCTTTGAATTTGGCATGGATCATGAAATTTGTTCTGTTTTTAATTTCTGCGAATACTAAGTTTGGGGATTTCCAAGCTTTGGCTATGACTTGTTTAGTAGCAGTTAGGAGATGGAGAAAAAGTTTAAATTGTGTGCGGGATAATAGCTCTGGTTTGAGATTTAACAGAGCTACAGCTGGATCCGGAGCGACCTCTATTCCGAACAAAGTAGTGGCCAATTGAAATACATCCTGCCAGATTTTCTTTACGACAGGGCAAGACCACCAAATATGGAACTGAGTACCTGTTTCTGGGCAGCCCCTAAAACACTGTGAGTGGTAACCTGGGATATATCTAGCTATTCTAGCAGGCACGAGGTGCTTTCTTTCATTCTTTTGAGTGTTGATCCTGCATCCCTTAGGTGTAATCTGCTGATGTATAATGTTCTAGTATTTTAAGTACAGGCTTGTGTATGTTTTTTTTCCTGCTCAGGCATTACTGAAGCACAGGTGTTGGGAAGGAATGTAAATACTTACTGGTGCAGCAAAAAACTGGGCAGATTCCAGTGAGACTGTACTTCATCTAAGTTCTGATTTTTTTTTTTTAAAGTAAATTTTATTTGATTTTTTCAAATATACAAAACATCCTCATAGGGATTAGGTTACAAAAAGAATATATAACTTCAGAGAATTATACGTTGTACATAGAGTAAAATGAAACTATAACAAGATATCAAGGCACAACCGATGTCTAAACACATAAGTCATATACCAAATAAGAGAACAGAAAGATGCGGGGAAGAATAGTACGTGTTTTGCTTTTCTGTGTCCACAGCTGTTGTCTCAGAGAGAAAGGGTTGGGGGGCCTTAGTTCCATCTTGGGAAGTATCAAGGTATGGTTTGGACTTGCGAGGGGACGTCAAGGGAGTGATCAGGGGGGGTTTGGGGGAATACATACTATCAGCTAATATGTTGGAAGGGGGTTTCAGGCCCTAAGTTTGCCCAGGGAGTTTGTTAGTTCAGCTTTGAGGTACCAGTCCGAGAGTTTAAACGGATTCGTAAAATTATTTATCTCCGTAGGATTAAAGGAGTGCTCTATAAAGTTCCTCCATCTTGAGAAAAATTTCTTTGTTTGAAGGAATTTCATATTTATAGTGTCCTGTTTCTCTAAGTAGAGGAGAGAGAGGTGAGACTGTTTGACTTGATTCAGCTTTGGTGGTGTTGGTTGAATCCATGTTTGCATTATAGATCTTCTTTCCGCCAGGAGGCAAAGATGTATCCAGCTAGGAATGGTGCTGTTGCGGTGTTGCGGGGTTGCCGCTGAAAAGGCAGATGATGGGGTCTTTTGGGACAGCGTGCCCACTGACCTGCTTGATATATGATAGAATTGTGTCCCAAAAATAGGAGATAGAGGGGCATTGCCAGAGTCTGTGGTAGAGAGATGGTCTAGCGGTAGTGCACCAAGGGCAGATACCTTGGTGCGATGCTCCCGGAGTGAAGACCATGGGGAGATAGGCTCTGTGAGCCAGTTTAAACTGTGTTTCTCTCCAGGTTGCTGCTGTTATTAGGGAACATATCTTTTGGTAACCCAGGAGAAACTGTTTCAGTGCTTGAGAGTCACCCAATACTGAGCTCCAGGGGCGAAACTGGTGTGCTGAGTGTTTGGAGGTCTGGATTGCGACCATATGGCCATAGATTTTGGAGATGGAGTAGTCGCCATCTGTGACTAGGTTGTCCAAGAAAGAGGAGGTACATGGGGTTGGGTGTATTCCTTGGCAGGATTGTAGGTATGATTTGATCTGTAGGTATTGGAAACCATGTGATGAAGGTAGGGAAAATTCTTCTCTGAGGTCAGAGAAGGTTTTGAAGAAGTTGAGGCTTGAGTTATACAGTTGTGCGGCCCGTGTTAAGCCCTTAGTGGCCCAATTTTTGAACACTGATGAGTCCAGAGAGGGGGGGAACATTGGGTTCCCTATTATCGGGAGGAAGGAGATCAAGGTGGGAAGATGTAACAATTTTCTCGTTTCCCTCCAAGCCAGAATGGTGTCTCTTAGGACAAGGTTGTGTCTGATGTGTGCTGGTAGAGACGATATCTTTGTATGTAGAATGGCTGGTAGCTTGTACGGAGAAGCAGATTCCTCCTCCAGGTTGAGGTTTGAGTATGTGGATTTGCCTGCTATCCATTCAAGTCCATTTCTCATCAGGCAGGCTAAATTGTAGACTCTCAAATTGGGTAGGCCCGTCCCTCCCTCGCTCCTCGGGAGGTGAAGTTTTGTAGGGCGATTCTGGGTCTCTTTCCTCTCCATATAAAGGAGGAGAATGCTGCATGTAGTTTTTGCACATCCTTATGTTTGAGGAGAAGAGGTAGCGTCTGAAGGGGGTAAAGCAGTCTCGCAAAAGGGATCATTTTGATCAGGTGACATCTCCCGAAGAGCGTGAGAGGGAGGGACTGCCAAGCCTGCAATTCTTTCATAATTTTTGTCATGAGGTGGGGGTAATTCAAGGAGTAGAGAGGTATTTAATTTGTCCTTTTGCAATCAAGAAGGGAGAAGAAGATCTCCAAGACTCCGCCCTGCGTGAGTTGAGTGGGAGTACCTCACTCTTATCAAAATTGATTTTCATGCCTGAGCATTGCCTAAATATGTGAAGAGTTTGTTGTAAGAGAATGAAGTCTTTGGGTGGGTCTGCAGAGAACAGGACTATGTCGTCCGCAAAAAGAGCCGAGCGACAGATCCTGTATCCTATGTTGATCCCACTGATTCCCTTTGGGGAGTTGAGTATGCATGAGAGGGGTTCTATTGCTAAATTGAAAAGGAGTGGCGAGAGGGGGCATCCCTGGCGAGTCCCTTTGGCCAAGGGAAACTCCAGGGACGTGAAGCTCGGTGTGACCAGTCTGGCAGTTGGTTTGGCGTACATTTCTTGTATGAATTTCAAAAAGGGCCCTGTGAAGCCGAAGAAGTGTAGTACCTTAAAGAGCCAGTCAAAGCTGATATTATCAAATGCCTTCTCAGCGTCTAAGGCTATTATAGCGGCGTCTTTGTCGGGGTTTCTCTTAGCTTGTTCTAGAATAAGAAGTACTTTCCTAATGTTAAGGGTGGCCGACCGTCCTTGAATGAAGCCTGATTGTGCTCGGTGAATGATGGAGGGGAGTATAGAGGCCAGGCGTGTTGCAATGATTTTGACAGGACTTTCGCGTCGACATTAGAGTTGAGCGAACTTCTGGAAGTCCGGGTTCTGCTGGTTTGGCCAAACTTCGGGACAAAGTCCGGGTTCGGGTCCGGACAGAACCCAAACTTTGTCCCGGACCCCGAACCCCATTGAAATCAATGGGGACCCGAACTTTTAGGCACAAAAATGACTGTAAAAAAGTGCTGGAAAGTCCTAGAGGTCTGCAAAAGGAAGAAAATGGGGGTAAGGGTGGGACAAGTCCCCTACAAAGAAATGGGGACAGGGAAATAACTAAAAGCATTTTTAAAAAAATAATTTCATAAAAAAATCAAAAATGGAGGTGGATGTGGACCATCTTCAAACTGTGTCTGAAAAGTATTAATTAACGGTAGAAGCCATATCACTGTTCTAAAATCATATTCAAACTGTCAAAAAAGTATAAATAAGCCGGGAGAAACCATATCACTATTCTGCAAACATCTGGAAACTGTGTGTAACACTTTAACTAAAACCGGGACAAACCATACTACTGTTCTGCAAACATCTGGAAACTGTGTGTAACACTTTAACTAAAACCGGGACAAACCATATCACTGTTCTGCAAACATCTGGAAACTATGTGTAACACTTTAACTAAAACAGGGCGAACCCATATCACTGTTCTGCAAACATCTGGAAACTGTGTGTAACACTTTAACTAAAACCGGGACAAACCATACTACTGTTCTGCAAACATCTGGAAACTGTGTGTAACACTTTAACTAAAACCGGGCGAAACCATATCACTGTTCTGCAAACATCTGGAAACTGTGTGTGAAACTATAGCAGAGCGAACCCATATCACTGTTCTAAAATCATCTAAAAACTATGTGAAACTATAGCAGAGCGAACCCATATCCCGGTTCTTCTTTCTGCTATAGTTTCACACACAGTTTCCAGATGTTTGCAGAACAGTGATATGGTTTGTCCCGGTTTTAGTTAAAGTGTTACACACAGTTTCCAGATGTTTGCAGAACAGTAGTATGGTTTCTCCCAGTTTTAGTTAAAGTGTTACACACAGTTTACAGATGTTTGCAGAACAGTGATATGGGTTGGCTTCTCCCGGTTTAATTAAAGTGTCACACACAGTTTCCAGATGCTTGCAGAACAGTGATATGGGTTCTCCCGGCTTATTTATACTTTTTTGACAGTTTGAAGATGATTTTAGAACAGTGATATGGCTTCTACCGTTAATTAATACTTTTCAGACACAGTTTGAAGATGGTCCACATCCACCTCCATTAAAAATTACCAGAACCCCGGACCCGAACCCGGACTTTTTTTGAAAAGTCCGGGTTCGGGTCCGGGTCCCGGACACCCCAAAGTTCGGTAGGGACCCGAACTTTACAGTCCGGGTTCGCTCAACACTAGTCGACATTTATGAGTGAGATCGGTCTGTAGGAGCCCGGGGATAGAGGGTCTTTGTTAGGTTTCAGCAGGAGTTTGATATACGCTTGTTGCCCCGTTGGAAGATAGGGTCCCCCGTCCCAAATGTGGGTGTAGACATGGCGTAGCGTCTCTGGTATAAAGTCAGATGTCAGCTTGTAGAATTCTGGTGATAGGCCATCGGGGCCTTGGGCCTTGCCTCCAGCCAATGACTTAATAGTGGTCAGGATCTCTGGGAGGGTAATAGGGGCGTTCAGTGACTCGAGTTGGGTTGTGTTGATTTTGGGGAGGCTAGCGTCTGATAGGACGTCTGTTGCTTTGTTGGTGTCGATGTGGTCCTTTGCGTAAAGGGTTTCGTAAAAGGTCGTGAGAATTTTCTCTATCTGGGTCGGGTCCGATGTGGTGTTGCCCGTTGGGTCTCTTAAAGAAGAGATGTTTGTTGGAGAAAATTTTCCTGAGACCATCCGAGCCAGCAGCCTGCCGGCCTTGTTTCCGTGCTTATGGAAATGCACTTTGGTGTGGAATTGGTGAGTTGCTTCTTGGTTGGCTGACCATTGGTCAAATGCTTGTTTGGCATGCTGCCAGGCGCGGATGTTCTCAGGGGTACGCGATTGGTTTAGTTGTCTATGGGTGTCTCTAAGTGTATTGCTGGCTTTTTGTAAATTGGAGTGGATTTATTTTTTGAATTTGTTGGAGAAGGAAATGATGTGACCCCTGAGGAATGCCTTGCCAGCCTCCCAATATAGGTTGGGTGATTGGTGGAATTCCTCGTTATTCGCTTGGTACTCAGTCCAAGCTTGTTGAAGGGTAGTTTTTAGTTCCTCATTTTGGGACAGGTAAGAGGGGAATCTCCAGTGCGCCCCTGGTGCCTTGTAGGTAAGGTTTGAGATTCTGATCATTACCGGGGAATAATCGGAAATCGCCATGTCTTCAATGGTAGCTGACTCTACCATGGGCAGAAGAGCTTTGGAGGAAAAGAGGTAATCAATGTGGGGGAATGTTTTATGAGGATGAGAGTAAAAGGTGTATTCCTTGTCTGTTGGATGTAGCAATCGCCAGGCGTCTGTTAGGTTGAGTAAGTCTATCGTCTCGGCCAGTGGTGTCAGTTGGGTATCAGGTGCGGTGGGGGGTGAGGGCTGTTGGGAGGTGCGGTCGTCTGAGGGGTGCATGGTTGAGTTAAACTCGCCTCCAAGAAGGTGGAGGGGTTCAGCGATTTGTAGGGCCCGTGTGGTTAAGTTCTGGTAGAAACTTTGAGGAGGGGAATTTTCTGCGTATATGTTTGAGATAGCAAGCTCCCTCCCGGCTATGGTTAGGTTAAGGGTGACTCTGCGGCCTGCTGAGTCTGAGGTTGTGTTTCGAATGGTGTATGGGAGTTTCTTGCTGAGGAGAATGGCAACCCCAGCTTTTTTCCCCTGGGCTGGGGAGCCTACCACTTCGCCCACCCACAATTTGCGGAGTCTTGAGAGATCTTCTCCCCCTAGGTGTGTCTCCTGCAGTAGAGCCACATCTACTTTGAGTTTTTTCAGGTGCCTGAGGATTTGCATGCGTTTCTGCGGTGACCGCAGCCCCTTGACGTTCCAAGATACAATTGTTAGGTTACTCCCGAGCCTAGGGGGATCCATGCTGTGTTAGTAGAAGAAGTGAGGTTGGGAGAAGGCCCGGATATGGTTCTCCGTTAATAGTATCCCCCGAGGCTGGGGAGTGGACACAGAGTAAAACATAAACATCTAAAGTATATATAAAGCAAGTTAAAGTAACATGCACATCGGAAGAGAGTACCAGTGGATATAGGTCTTAAGGACCTCACTTTTTTCCGCATGAAGGGGGGGTTGTGTTCTACCTTTCAGTGCCCGCCCCTGCCAATAGCATCAAAAGTAGGGGCGATAGCCCGATGTGGTGGGGACGGGTGTTGGGGAAAGAGGGGGAGGGAGGGGATGGAAGGGAAAGGGATGAGGAGGTTGGGAGGGTAACTTGGGGTGGGGGGGTGGGAAGAGGTATTGTATGTGATAAGGTGTTGGACCTTTCACCAGGTGGAATCTAAACCATGTACGGGAGGGGCCTCTAGGGCAGCTCCCGATACCTCCCTGACAAGCGGGGGTGGCCCCTATGCATGTTGGACCCCCTCCCCGGCCACAAAGGTACCAGGGGAAGGGACCCACCCACGCGGAACCAGCCCCGGGGGGGAGTTTGCAACAACAGCCACAATAAAAAAAGGGAAATGAAATACGAACAAAACTATTAACAGTTCACCACAGCTTTGTAGCATACCACAAACTTTATTTCTGCTAGAAGTCTTACACAGGTAGGGGTCCCCCTAAGGGCGACCCTGGTAAGGCATTTACAGTTCGTCGATCATTCCGCCATGGGCTTGATAGAGTTAGAAGTGCCCGAGCAAGCTAGGGCAAAGTGGATAGGGGAGTAAAAGATTAAGTATTCGCAGTTCTTGGGTCTTTGCTCTGGGTCTGGGGGTCACCCGAGTCAAGCATGTGCTGGAGGGGGCTCTGATGGACCAAAGCGGACCCTCTTGTGAGGAGGTTTCATCGGGCTTCCAGGCTTGTTGGACAGGATAGACGGCTTCCTGGGTGAATTCCGGGTGGTAGCCTCCGATTGAGGGGTTTGATCCATGTCCGGTTGTAGTGAGTTGTTTATATACTGTTCAGCTTCCAGAGGGGATGTAAATGAAAGTTTTTCTCCCTGGGGTGTCTGGAAGTACAACGTAGCTGGGTAGGCCAGGCTGAACTTGATGTTGTGATCATGGAGAGTAGTGCAGATAGGGGAGAACGCCTTCCTTTTTTGCATGACTTCTACAGAGTAATCCGCGAAAATCAAGAGATTGCGACCTTCAAAGGTTAATGACCGGGATTTCCTGAAGTTTTGTAGAATGGCCTGCTTGTCCACGTAGTTCAAGTATTTTACAATGACCGCTCTGGGTGTTGAGCGCGTGTCCGAAAGCTGTCCTATTCTGTGCGCTCTTTCAACCGTGCAGGGGGTGCGTAGACCCAGCAGGTTCGGTATAGCTACTGCACATAATTTAGGGAGAGTATGAGGAGGATAAGGACTTTTTCTTTTATTTATTTTCTTTGATAAGGTTTAAGCTGTGGAGAGACATTATGTAGAGGATGTAATAATTCTTTAACTCTTGTAACATCATAGAGATATAACTCGCGATAAGCATGTATATACTTTGCAGTTAAACTAAATCATTGTACTTCGCTGATTAAAGTTGAGCGAACCCGAACTGTAAAGTTCGGATTGTACTGAACTTTGGGGTGTCCGTGAGCCGGACCCAAACCCGGACATTTGAAAAAAAGTTTGAGTTTGAGTTCTGGGTACGGGTATTTGATCACGCATGTTGAATAGCTGCAGGGTAGCCAATCAACAAGCGTTTCACTGGTTTTCCCTAGAAGCCATCACAGCCATGCCTACTAATGGCATGGCTGTGATTGGCCAGTGCATCATGTGACCCAGACTCTATATGAGGCTGGAGTCACAGTTCTGCATGTCACATGCTCTCTGGGTAGTGTAGGGAGAGGATGCTGCCGGTGCTGTGAGGGACAGATTGCAGATAGATAGATAGGTAGGCCGAGTGCCTGTGGGGTTTCAAGTCATGTTAGGCTTGA
>BLSH010106835.1:869505-880134 GCA_018402905.1 Glandirana rugosa
GTTAACATTACCCCGTTTATACTCCACCAATACTACTACCCCGTTAATACTACCCCGTTTATTGCCCCGTCATAATTGCCCCAATAGTATTTGCTCCATCATAATTGCCCCATCATCATAACCACCTCATATTTGCCCCATCACAATTGCCTCCTCATAATTGCCCCGTCATCATTGCCACCTCATATTTGCACCATCACAATTGCCCCATCATAATTGCCTCATCATAATTGCCCCATCATAATTGCCCCATCATTATTTCCCCATCATCATAACCTCCTCATATTTGACCCATCACAATTGCCTCCTCACAATTGCCCCATCATAATTGCCCCATCATCATTGCCACCTCATATTTGCACCATCACAATTGCCCCTGACATCATTGCCCTATCATCATTGCTGCCCCCATCATAATTGCCCCGTCATTCTGCCCCCTCATAATTGCACCTGCATTATTGCCCCCTTGTGCTATCCCCCTAGGCTCTGCTAACAGAGCTGATTTACTGTTTGGAAGCAATGCAATTCTATGGCCGGGAAATGACTATTGTCTACTGGCTAAGGGGCGGGGACATCCTCTAACCCTCCCATTGCTATGGAAACCTGACCCACAAGCCTTTACACAGCTTACACAGCACAGAGCATGTCTGAGATTTGCAGGTGCATTATGGGAAGATAAGAGAGAAGGGAATCAGGAAAAGATACGCTGTGGCTTCAGGATGCCCACACAGAAGATGGCCACGCTCTGCTGTAATTTTATAAGGTAAGAAATTGATGCAGCTATCATGATAAACAAAGCTCAGTATACAGCAAACCTTTATTATAATACACTAAGAATGACTTTTAAAGAGGTATTTTTGTCTTAAATGTTGAATTTTGCCTGGAACACCGCTTTAAGCAGTATTAGAACAGGAAAGATCTGGGAACAATGTAACTGTTAACAGTCAGCAGAAGTATAGAGCACAAAAAGTTATCAGCTCATTGAGTTTTCAACAGTTTTTTTTTTTTTTACTAATTGAAGAGATATAATAAAATGTATATTTACCAGACCAAATGAGCAAAAAAAAATTCTTATTGCTAAAGTTTACATACATTTAGGTTCTTGTAGAAGCTCTTTTTTGATTTCACACTACTTTCAGTACCAGTAATAATGTCCACCAGGTCAAAGAAAGAGGGTAAATCTCACCAGTATGAACCCACACAGAAATATCTGATAGGAGTTTAAACATTTCCTCACACTATAAAAACAAATTGTTTAAAATGTGGCTTTACCTGGCAGAAAGGACAGAAGCAGCCAAGGGAAGTAATCCAGACATATTATTAGAACAGAAATATTAAAAAATATATTGTATAATGTAATGCTGATTTTTTTGCTCATATATATTACTGTATATGTTGTAAACATATTTATTTACTTTTTAATTACTTATATATTATTGTAATTGGTTTTATGATTCTATTTTATGTGCAGGATAAAACTATATCTATATTTTTTTGTAGCTGTGGTCTACTCTAATACTAAAACTAAAAAAATAAAAAATCTACCTCCTGACTGATTTATATTACTACCTTGCTTTTTTATTATTATTATATATTTTTTACAGAGAACTGTATAAATAAACTTACCATTGATGAACTACTAGTTTAAAAATACCACACTCCCGCTGGGATCAACTAGTGTTCCTTATGTCTTCCTACCAGTTGCTACCAGTTGTTGCCAGTTGATCATATGCGTTCAGATGTGTCAAGGGATATGTTGGTTTTTTTGAAGGGTTTTTATTTCTTAGGTATGTGCTGAATATTATTTTTGTTGGTTGTTACAAAACAGGAACCCCATTCTGACCTTCAGATATTAAGATGTGTTTACAAGGGCGTCATAATAATAATATTGTTGGCAAGCATAAGAATTATATTACAATCTTGCACTACATTCTTTGTGGCATCTGATAAAATGCTGGCATAATACCTCAAGAATGCCTTGCCTGCTGTTTCTTCAAACATTATCTTTGGCAGGGAGTTTGTAGAATGTAATACTTAAAGCAGTATTAAACACAAAAGAAAACATTTATTATATTGAAGCTTACCAATTCTTAGATGAGATGGCTGTATTCGTTTCCTTTTTTAGGGGTTTTTTCTTTGATTTTCATTTGGTGATCCAGCCTGTAAGTCAGCTTTTTTTTCAACAGAAAAGCTTGCAGTTACAGGGATGGTAGACACCATTTAACACCAGCTGGGGTGCATGATCAGCTTTCACTTATTTATGTAAAACCTTTATCCCAAAAGGAACAAAAAAGTTTTCCTGTAACTGCTTATAAAGTATTGCCTGGAGTTTGGCTTAATTTTTTAGTGTATCTAAATCTGCTAGTACATCTAACACTTTCCTCCCCCCGAGGATGACAGTCAGGGCGGCTGATAGAAATCACGGGGACCCATACAGACTACCTGACAGGCCCCCCACAATAAAATATTAAAGTTATATTTCACTAAAAATACAATAAAACGCATTACTACCAGACACAAATATAACATAACTCACAGAATTCCTGCTAAATCTAAAAGATAAAACTGAGTTAATAAATAAAGCTCTTTGTGGCGAAGGTCTTGGGGCTCATTCACATGGGTGCTGTGGTCTGTACAGTGTGAATCAGTGGTTCATTTATGTGGCTTGAGCCACCTGGAGCTGTATGAACACACCTGCAGGTCCTAATTTGACAGGTGTGGGGATGCAGGTGTACAGCCCAAACACAGATAATGTGCATTCGGGGGCCACTCATCTGCACACCTGTCAAATTAGGGCCTGCGGCTGTGTTCATACAAGTGCTGCATCCCCATAGAATGACAGGCGGCTCCAGCCCAAACCCCTCCTTCACACAGCCAGAGTACCTGTGTGAATGAGCCCTTAATTATATTTTTCAAACAAATTTTTTTCCCAATAATTGGTTCCGGCTTTTTCCAATTTTTTGGGATAAGGCTTTTTGCTGTGTTAAAAGGATCGGCACTAAGGACCTGGTATGCTTCTTCATGGGACCCCCCCCCCCCATGAAAGAGACACCGCCACAGATCTGCTTCTATATCTTCTTTTGTTATTATATTGATTAGTTCCCTTATCCCCCCCAGTATTCTTTAATAACCGGGCAATCCCACCATATGTGTGCCATAGTACCTATTCCCTTGCAGCCACGCCAACACAGATCTGACCCGTTTTTTGGAATTTTGCCGTCTTATTCGGAGTCAGGTACCATCTAGAGATGCATTTATAGTTCATCTCCCTAGTCGCATTGTCCACTGCAGTACCATGTGCTAAGGCCTATATCTTTTCCCATTGCTGCTTGGTACGTCTTGAACCTAATTCTGCTTCCCATCTTTCCATATAGGGGAGCCGCTCCTCTTCTCCTAGTTCCCCCAAAATTTTATACATCTTTGATACCCCTCCTTTCTTGTTTTTGGTCCAGCACAGTTTCTCTATTGGTGTGAGTTCCATCTCTGATCTGACTGGCTGGGGAAGTGCCTCTACGAAGTGTTTCAGTTGCCAATACCGCAGTGTATCTATTTTCCTAAACATCCCACTTTGCTGTAGTTTCCCAAGTGCTCTGATTTTCCCTTTATGTATTATATCCTTTCATTTCAGTGTTTCATCTTTTATACATTTCCCTCCCCATTTCTCGTGCCCAGGCAAAAAATAATT
Source organism: Glandirana rugosa (assembly GCA_018402905.1). Taxonomy (NCBI): domain Eukaryota; kingdom Metazoa; phylum Chordata; class Amphibia; order Anura; family Ranidae; genus Glandirana; species Glandirana rugosa. The sequence continues at coordinate 873,191 of BLSH010106835.1, forward strand.
TGTCCCACAAAGTGGGACAAGCGGTGAATTATATCCCCATTTCCCTATCACCATTGTGTCGTCCCAAATTCTGAGTGCCTTATGTGTAATCTCACTTGTGTTATTATCTAAACTCCTGAACTCCCACGGAATCCATATCATTTTCTCCAATTGTGTCTTACTAATTTTGTTCTCTAAGCTAACCCATTTTTTCCCTCCCTCATTTTGAGCCCATGTTATCACTCGTGCAAGAATATTTGCTTTATAATATTTTTTAATATTTGGTAGTGCCCACCCCCCTCTATCTTTCTCTCTGCTCAGGACCGCCTTTTTTACCCTGGGTTTTTGTCCTTTCCATATGAATCTGGTTATTATTTTATCCATTGTCAAGAAGAATTCTTGTGGGATGTGAATTGGCAACATCTGGACTTTGTATAGGATTTTAGGGCATAATATAATTTTTACTGCATTTATTCGTCCTGTCCATGATAGTGGTCTATATGTCATTCTCCTGACTTCTTCTTTAATTTCATTAAGCAGGGGGATAAAATTTGAGACATAGTCTCCCGATCTTGTTCCCGTTAACTTGACTCCCAAATAGTTTACTTCCTCCTTCTTCCATTGGAATTGGTATACTCTCTGTAGCTCCCCTCTTTCCCGTGTTTGTATATTTATAGGCAAGGCCTCCGACTTCTTGTAATTAATTTTAAAGTTGGATAATTCTCCATATTTTACCATCACCTCCATTAATTTAGGGATAGTCTGCCTTGGTCTATTAATGTACAACAGTAGATCGTCTGCGTAGGCTGCTACTTTATGTTCTTCCCCTTCTACTTCAAATCCAGATATTTGTTTATGATTCCTAATTACTGCTAATAACGGTTCTAATGCAACAATGAAGAGTATTGGGGAAAGGGGGCATCCCTGCCTCGTCCCGTTTTCCATCTCGAAGGGCCTAGACAGCCCTCCATTTATTCAAACCCTCGTTCTTGGTTTGTCATATAGGGCCTCAATCCAGAGTCTCATCCTATTACCAAGGCCTATTATCTCTAAGGTTTGAAACAGGAAACCCCAGTCCAACCTGTCGAAGGCTTTTTCAGCATCAATTGACAGGATCAGACTGGGGTCGCCCCCCTTCCTCCTTTCCTCCATCAGCAGCATCGTTCTTATCCCATTATCTTTTCCCTCTCTCCCCGGTATGAAGCCTACTTGATCTTCGTTTATTACTTTTTTTATAACTTTTTTTAGTCTCATAGCTAAGATTTTTGTAAAACAGTTTGATATCTGCATTGAATAGTGATATCGGTCTATAGCTGGCACATACTGTGTTATCTTTCCCTTCTTTTGGTATGATGGTCGCCAACAATGCCTCACTTGTCATCCCCCAATCTTTGCCAATCCCATTCATATATCTGCACATTATTGGGGCTAGTATATCTTTAAATTTCTTATAATACTCTATTGGGAGTCCGTCTGGTCCCGAACTTTTCCCATGGGTCGTATCCGCCATTGCCGCCTCTATCTCCTTTATTGTTATTGGGACTTCCATTTTTTCTACTTCCTCCACCTCCAGTTTTGGGATGTTTGCTAATTTCAGGAACTCTTTGATCTTCTCATTTCTCTGTATTTGTTTATGTTCTGTCTCATCTTTTCTTACTGAGTATAAATCTCTATAGAATTCCTGGAAGGTTTCTGCTATCTCGTCTGTTTTATATTTGACCTCACCCTTCTCATTTTGTATCTTCTCTATATAGTTCCTAGATTTTTTTATTTTTAAGGTTCTAGCCAGATGTTTCCCTATTTTATTTCCCTGTACATACCTTTCTTTCTTAATTTTATTGTATATGAGACGGTTTTCTTGTTCTATCAGGTCTTTTAATTCCTCTCGTTTCCCCAGTAATGTTTGTAAAACTTCATCTCTCGGCCCTCTTTTATGTTCCTGCTCCAGTTCATAAATTCTTTTTATTATCTCTTCCCTCCTCTTCCCTCATTCTTTCCTTTTCCCTTTTTCTATAGATATCATCACCCCCCCTTATATAGGCCTTATGCGCCTCCCATACTATAGGGTCTGCTATCTCTTCGGAGGAGTTAGTATCGAAGAAGCATGTCAGGTCTTCTTTTAATTGCCTGGGCGTATCTACGTCACCCAGCAGTTCCTCATTTAACCTCCAAATATGTTCTTTTATGGGCCTGACTCCTAGGTCCATCTCCATAGTCACAGGGGCATGGTTGGAAATTGTTGTTGTCTCTATTCTTATGTTCTCTACTTGTTCTAATACCCTGTGTTCCACCAGGATATAGTCTAGCCTGGAGTATGTCCCGTGTACGGGGGAAAAGAAGGTATAGTCCCTTTCTTTTGGGTGAAAAACCCTCCATGTATCCATCAACTGGAGCTGGGACATCTTCTTTTTAATTCTTCTCTGACTTGTATTTGAGGTCCCCCGCACACGAGTCGTACTATCCCAGGCCTGGTCCTGGCCAAAATTGAAATCCCCCGCTACTATTAACAGACCTTTTTTAAACTCTTCCAATTTCTCTAAGGCCCCCGCTAAATACCCTGCCGGGTCTTTATTGGGGCAATAAATATTTGCCAGGGTATAAACCTTATTGTTTCATTTACCTTTCAGGAAGATATACCTTCCTTCCGGGTCGATCAGCCTGTCTAATATTACAAACTATACCTTCCTGGAGAATCCTATAGCCACCCCCTTTGCTCTTTTTATCTGTGATTCCCCATGGCACCACAGTGGAAATTTTTGCGAGAAGATTTTCATATTAGTATCCTGAGAAAACTGCGTCTCTTGTAAAAACACTATGTCTGCAGAATACCGTTCTAGTTCTTGCATTATGTTATACCTTTTTGCGGGGCTCCTCATCCCCCGCACGTTATATGTCAGGAATCTAACCATCTCCCTATTCTCATCCCCTTCTTCCCCCTTCTCCCTTTGAAAGTGGGGCATCAAGACTTAATTCCTTCTCCCTCCTAACGGACCTGTTCCCTCCCTGTCCCTCCCTCCCTCTTCCTTCCCTCCTGGGGCGTTTTGGTCTTCCCCTGACCCTTCCACCTTGGTGGGCGTGGGATTCCTCGAACCCCCCCCTCCTGGTTGCTCCTGGGGTTGGGCTCCATGTTGAGGCACATGACAGATCTCCATCCCCTTTTGGGTGTCCCTATCTATCGACACCCGAAGTCTCTGAAGCCGTCCCTGTCCCCCATCCCCCCCCGCCCCCCCAGACCGCCTCCCCCCCACCACCTCTACCGGTTCGGAAGATCAGCCATCCCCAGACTCCTTTACTTATTCCACACTTGCCCTATTGACATCCCTTCAAATTTCTTCAAAAGACTGACCAAAGCTAAAAGGAACTTCATCTGGGCACACAAAGAGCCGAGGGTCAATCTAAAACTACTGACTTTCCCCAAGAACAAAGGAGGATTGGGGATTCCAGATTTTCATAAATACTATTTTGCAACCCATATCACTAGACTTATAGATTGGCATTGCCATGCCAATAATAAGGACTGGGTTAAACTAGAACAAATAGATCCAAATATTTACATAAAATATCTCCCATGGTCATCGCCCAAACAGTACCCCAGAGAAATTAAAAACCACCCTTTGATAAACACAACTTTGAAAATTTGCCAGAAAAATCTAAAAATCCACCATCTCTCCTCAAATATCAGCCCACTGACATCGGTTGCGGGGATCCCGGAGTTCTCTCCCGGATCAGACAGTATGAAGTCCCTACATACAAAAGAATGAAAACCACTACTGGTTCTCGATTGCATCAAAAAAGACAATATACTACCTTACCAAGACCTCAAAAAGATTATAACCGGTCATAAACTCAGTCTCTGGACTTATATGCAGATCCATGACTTCATTCAAAAAAACAAACAAAAAAAATCCATGACAAGACCTCTAACAAACCTTGAAAAAATTTGCTATCATCAAAACCCGCTCAAGGGAGCCACCCCATTAGCATATAAATGGGTATCTCAACCGAACAGTGAAACTATAGACAATTACAAATATCTCTGGGAGCAGGAACTAAACATTCATATCTCAGAGGCACAATGGGAAAAGGCTTGTGTATTCACACACAAATGCTCCTTAAGCATGCGTATGCAAGAGATATCCTTTAAACTGTGCACACAGTGGTACATTACCCCTGTTAAAATTAAAAGGTGGCAACCAAACGAATCAGACATCTGTTGGCGCTGCCACGATGAAGTGGGTACTTTCATTCACATCTGGTGGTCTTTGCAAAATTCAAAAATACTGGAATGAAGTTATTGGTCTAATTAAAAATATCACAGGCACAAAAAACAAACTAGATGCACCCTCGTGTCTATTATATATCAATAACCTCTCATACAGATCTTACAAACAATCATTAACAAGACATATGCTAAATGCGGCAAGAGCTCTTATACCTAACACTTGGCGGACAACACGAACACCATCTATTAAGGAATGGCTAACAAAAATAAATGAAATAATCGAGATGAAAGAAATAATAGCAATCAAAAAAGAGAACACCACACAATTCCACAAAACATGGAGAACCTGGGATTTATTCAAGACATCAGACACATATAATAACCTAATAAATCTAATTAACAGATAGGAAACTCACGATCCCATGTACATGAAATATCTGACGGATAAGACACTTACTACCACACCCAGATGAGACCACCCAAATTTTCCTCAGCTTGACTCTCTCCTCCTTTTAAATTTAGATTCTAGATAAAACCCCCTCTAGGAAACTGACCCACTTTCAACTATATTCAATATTAATTCATATATACCGCGCTTAGAACTTAAAGATAATATATGGAGCTGCGTCAATTAATAGTGCGATAAACCACCATAAACAAATTAGAACAGAAAATATGTTGCGCTAAACACTCAAATAAACAAAAATTTTGAATACAAAAATTAGTGCATTTAGTTCAAGGTACTAATACCTCAAATTCAAGTGATAAATCAAATAAGCATATGATGCAGTGCAAAAATTCAGTGCAATAAAATAAAATAACATGTGTCAAAATTTATAAACATGTAAATAGCTCAGCAGCCACAGTATAATCTAACAGCAGTCTCTTAGCAGAGAAAAAAGCAAAAGTTCCAAAGGCCACCAAAAGATAGGGAAGAGATAGTAGACCGGTGATAGTTCACACAGGGGGAATACCGATGGAGACACCAGAATTCCAAGGATTTCCCTTAAACTCCGCCACCACTTAACTGCAACTGTATACGTTATATACACCATGCCGAACACTAAACCTTTGATCACTACTAAATGTTGAGACAGAACAAACCTTGTATTTGTTAACTGCTCTAAATTTCTATTCCTATTCCAAGATCCCAACCCCCCTATGTGAAAAAAGGAATGTAGTGTTACAAAAAACAGTAGACAGTTTTTGACAAGTCCTTTATTGTAAAATAATCTTTTTCTTCCTTTCTTCTTTCTCCGGTCTTCCTCCATCTTCTCTTGCCCCGTCCCTTCTTCTAGTCTTCTGCTCCTTCTTTTGGTCTTCTTCCTTCCTCTCATCTTCTTCTTATTCTTTCACCGCCGCTGCCGTGCTGTCCTCAGGCGATTCTCAGAATGGGAGGTCTGCAGTTTGATGATTATTTTAATGGTAAGGACGAAGTCATCCAGTGATGTAACCGAGTGACCCCCTCCTGACATCATGTATGTCACCATTTACGTCATTGGATGGCCCCGTCCCTTCTTATACAATAACTGTCAAGCTGTCAAACTATAGATGGCCCATTCTGGGAGTCGCCTCTGGACGGCACAGCTGCGACAATGGCTGCTGTGAAAGAAGAAGAAGATGAAGAGAGGAAGGAAGAATACCGAAAGAAGAAGCAGAAGACCAGAAGAAGAAGCGGGGCAGGAGAAGATGGAGGAAGACCGGAGGAAGAAAGAAGAAAGGAAGAAAAAAGAGCTATTTTACAATAAAGGAATTGTCAAAAACTGTCTTCTGTTTTTTGTAACACTACATTCCTTTTTGGTGAATGGGTAGGGGTACAATGTACCCCATACCCATTCACATAGGGGGGTCGAGATCTGGGGGTCCCTTATTTAAGGGGGCTTCCAGATTCCGATAAGCCCCCTGCCCGCAGACCCCCACAACCAACCGCCAGGGTTGTTGGGCTGAGGCCCTTCTCCCCTTCAACATGGGGACAAGGTGCTTTGGGGACCCCAAAGCACCCTCTCCATGTAGAGGGCATGTGACCTGGTATGGCTCACTCGTCCCCACTCCCTCCTGCCATGCCAGGGCTGTGTGCTCAGATAAGGGTCTGGTTTGGATTCTGGGGGGACCCCTACTCCATTATTTTTAAAAAATTGTCGTGGGGTTCCCCTTAAAATCCATACCAGACCTGAAGGGCCTGGTACAGACTTTAGGGGGACCCCTACGCAATTTTTTTTTTAATTATGCCATGGGGTTCCCCTTAAAATTCACACCAGACCCGAAGGGCCTGGTATGGACTGGGGAGACCCCCAACGCAATGCTTTTTCAGTGATTTTTATCTACAGGGTGGGCCATTTATGTGGATACACCTTAATAAAATGGGAATGGTTGGTGATATTAACTTCCTGTTTGTGGCACATTAGTATATGTGAGGGGGGAAACTTTTCAAAGGTGTATTTACCGGGTGGGACATCTATTTTTAGTGACTTTTTCGTAACGCAACCCCCAGAGGGGTCAGGTATGGTCCGGGAAGCCCAGACCACACTTAAAATTCCCCTTGGGGTACCGTATTAATTTTTTTTTTAACGCATCCCCAGGGGGATTTCAGACATGGTCCGGGAAGTCCAGACCATACCTAAAATTCCCCTTGGGGTGCTGTTAAAAAATTTTTATTACCTCATCCCCAGGGGGGTCTTAGGTTTGGTCTGGGAATAGACTCGTGTGTCGGGACCGTACCGTCCTCCCTCACCCCTGCTCACTC
>BLSH010106835.1:885812-904617 GCA_018402905.1 Glandirana rugosa
GTGAAACTTACTGTTAATGAGTACATGAGATAGGCCGTCAGTAAATCAAGTGTGATCAATTTTCAGTGATTGGCACCATAGCTTGTAGACTCTATAACTTTCACAAAGACCAAATAATATACACTAATTTGTTTTATTTTTACCAAAAATAGGTAGCAGTATAAATTTTGGCCAAAATTTATGAAGAAAAATTACTAATTTGCAAAATTTTATAACAGAAACGAAGAAAAATTCATTTTTTTACAAAATTTTCGGTCTTTTTTTAATTATAGCGCAAAAAATAAAAAACCCAGAGATGATTAAATACCACCAAAAGAAAGCTCTATTTGTGTGAAAAATAGGACGCAAATTTCATATGGGTACAATGTTGCATGACTGAGTAATTGTCATTCAAAGTGTGAGAGTGCTGAAAGCTGAAAATTGGTCTGGTTGTTAAGGGGGTTTAAGTGCCCAGTTGTCAAGTGGTTAAAAGAAAAAAAAAGTATAATCTTAAAATCTTAGAGTATTGCAGACTATAAACAATTCCCATAAGATAGCCTATACCAAATCTCTAAGCCGTTTCTGGTACATTTCCATGATACATTGTACCAAAGACGGACCACAGTGTTCATGCAGAGCATGTCAACACGTTTCACTTTTAGCAAACTTCCTCAGGACCTCTCGCATCCTGGGTTGAGATTACTTAAAAAAGAAGACATATCCATAATTATATATTGCAGTATAATATGTATATCACTCAATGGCAATCATATCATTTGTAATGCTTACAGTTGGCTGTCTGTGCTCACGAGAATAATACTCAAGGGGGTGGACACAGGAGGCGATAGGAATAGATGCGGACAGATGAACGAAGGTACAAGCAGGCGTATATCTGTATGTATATATTGTATTAGAATAAGGTACTCTCTAAATAGCCTTACCAATACCACTACACTGTTGATACAAGAAACAAAATACAACAAACAGGATGGAGACAATTACCCGATGAGGGTCTCCAAACGAGTATAAAGTTAAATACAAAAGAGGGTCCCTTTTAAAAATAGACTGGTACATATACTTAGAAAAAAGAGGAGGTATACCTAATCTGTATTGTCTAATATGTGAACGTGATGGTATGTATGCCTACCAATGATGTATGATACAAACTTACCCACCACATACGAGACTTGACGTTTAATATAAGAAAAGAAGTCCCATGTTACTAAGCAGTTTAGCACTTTGTCAGATGGATCTACATAAGGGAAAAGGGGGGTATAGAAACTCAGTGCTTGTTAAACATTAGAGTGCACCCCCATATATACATGCAGAGGCCCAAACCCCCGCATGTATATATGGGTATCAGAGAAGCGGGCACGATCGTCGCGTTCCTACACGCATGCGCACGAACGCTCGTTCTAGACGGTCGCAGCTACGCATGCGCACGAACGTTCGTCCGGCAAGGCGCAATCCGCGCCTTCAGCACAACCAATGAGATGGATTGTTGCCCTATATAAGGCAGCCTCTGTGTCACACAAATCGCTGGATTGTCTCAGCTCACCAGTGTTCCTGAACCTGCGTCCTGTATTCTGCTTGAACTTCTGTTGTGACCCGGCTTGATCCTTGACCTTGCTCCTGAACTTCTTCATTACTTTGACCTCTGGCTTGCCTCACGGACTTCTCTTCTGCCTGACTCCTGTGTTTGACCCCTGGCTTGTTACCTGGACTCTGCCTTATCCTGCCTCTGGTATCAGCACACCTACCTGAAGCACAGACTGTTCTCTTGTGGTTGTCCCTGGCCTGACCCCCGGACTCACTCAGCTACTGCTGCCTGTGCTGACCCAGCTACACTGGTTACCTGTCTCCATCTTCGGAGTTGCTGCATCTTTGCCAAGCCTTTACAGACTATTCCTTCTAGAGACTTAATCCACTGAAAGTCTGTTGCCACTGAGTTCCAGTCCACACGGACCTTCGGTGCACTTCTGCTCAAGTCCATCCACAGCTCTGGTAACCCGTGCTTCTTTGCGCATCATACCTCCTGTTCCCAACTTCAGGGGTATACTGCGTTCAGCCGCAAGGGGAGCCTCCCTCAGCATTTCGGCCTCGGATCAGGTACGTGACAATGGGGTGCACTCTAATGTTCACATATTAGACAATACAGATTAGGTATACCTCCTCTTTTTTCTTTCTATTTTGAAAAGAGACCCTCTTTTGTATTTAACTTTATACTTGTTTGGAGACCCTCACCAGGTAATAGTCTCCATCCTGTTTGTTGTTTTTTGTTTCTTGTATCAACAGTGTAATGGTAGTGATAAGGCCATTTAGAGAGTTATAGCCTATAATTCTAATATATTCTAATACAGTGTATACATACAGATATACGCCTGCTTGTACCTTCGTCCATGTGTCCGCATCTATTCCTATCACCTCCTGTGTCCACCCCCCTGAGTATTATTCCCCTGAGCACAGACAGCCAACTGTAAGCATTACAAATTATATGATTGCCATTGAGTGATATACATATTATACTGCAATATATAGTTATGGATATGTCTTCTGTACCAGAAACGGCTTAGAGATTTGGTATAGGCCAACTTATGGGAATTGTTTATAGTCTGCAATACTCTAAGATTTTAAGATTATGCTTTTTTTTCTTTTAATGAATTTGTCAAAATAAATATATGCTATTTTAATAGATTACGAGTGTGCTGTCTTGTGGTGTGCCCATAAAGTCCACTTTATTTGGGGATATCCCCCTTTGTTCTTTGTCTTATATATAGGATGGTGGCATGCTCTGGAAAGCTATCTCTACCTTATGTATTTACTTATTCACATAAGGAGTCACATTTGAACTACACTAAAAGATGCCATAACAGTGTTATTCAGAAAATCAGGGTATTACCTATCCCATCCTTGATCTGGAATCAAGCTGTGTCATGGGCTGAGAGACAACACTGCCAAACTGATACTTTGGTCCTGTACAGTAACAGTTTATCTCGGGTAGCTATTGAGGAGAAAAGAAGGGAAATGAGTAGAGATGAGTGAACTTCTAGAAGTCCGGGTTCTGCTGGTTCGGCCAAACTTTGGGACAAAGTCTGGGTTCGGGTCCGGACAGAACCCAAACTTTGTCCCGGACCCCGAACCCCTTGAAATCAATGGGGACATGGACTTTTAGGCACAAAAAAGGCTGTAAAATAGTCCTGGAAGGTCTCCTAGAGGTCTGCAAAATGAAGGAAATGGGGGCAAGGGTGGGACAAGTGACCTACAAAGAAATGGGGACAGGGAAATAACTTTAAATATTTAAAAAAAATAAAAACATAAAAAATGCAAAAATGGAGATCTTCTTCAAAATGGGTCTGAAAAGTATTAATTAACGGTAGAGGCCATAGAACTGTTCTAAAATCATCTTCAAACTGTGTCAAAAAAGTATAAATAAGCCGGGAGAACCCATATCACTGTTATGCAAAATGTGTGTGTCACTTTAAATGAAACCGGGAATAAGTGCACATCTGTTCTGCAAACTTATTTAAAGTCTGTGTGTCACTTTAAATGAAACCGTGAATAAGTGCACATCTGTTCTGCAAAATTCTTTAAAGTCTGTGTGTTACTTTAAATGAAACCGTGAATAAGTGCACATCTGTTCTGCAAAATTCTTTAAAGTCTGTGTGTCACTTTAAATGAAACCGTGAATAAGTGCACAGCAAAATTCTTTAAAGTATGTGTGTCACTTTAAATGAAACCGTGAATAAGTGCACATCTGTTCTGCAAAATTCTTTAAAGTCTGTGTGTCACTTTAAATGAAACCGTGAATTAATTCCTTATTAATTTAAAGTGACACACACATTTTGCAGAACAGTGATATGGGTTCTCCCGGCTTATTTATACTTTTTTGACACAGTTTGAAGATGCTTTTAGAACAGTTCTATGGCCTCTGATGTTAATTAATACTTTTCAGACCCAGTTTGAAGATGATCCCCATTCACTTCCATTTTTGCTTTTTTATGTTTTTATTTTTTAAAAAATATTTAAAGTTATTTCCCTGTCCCCATTTCTTTGTAGGGCACTTGTCCCACCCTTACCCCTATTTTCCTTCCTTTTGCAGACCTCTAGGACCTTCCTGGACTTTTTTACAGCATTTTTAAGAATTTTCATTAAAATTACCAGAACCCCGGACCCGAACCCGGACTTTTTTTGAAAAGTCCGGGTCCGGGTCCCAGACACCCCAAAGTTCGGTACGGACCCGAACTTTACAGTCCGGGTTCGCTCAACTCTAGAAATGAGCCCCCAAGCATCTAGGGTAAAAAGAGTTATGAAGAGAAAGAAAAAAAGGCAAAGAGTGAGGAAAGAAAAGGAATGTAGAAAACCGAGGAGAGAAGAAGACACAGAATTTAGTGACCGATTAGGAGACCTCTGCCCATAAAAGGAGGTAGGATGGAAAACCTAAGGAACTAAGGGGATACAGTATGCATGAATTATGCCTTAGGGTTCCCAATTGGCCTCAAATTTCTGAGTGGAGTCTAAAAACATGCTTACCATCTTTTCCTGGGCCATAATCCAGGAAATGTTCCTTTTTAAGCAGATTGGACAGAGACATAGAATTTCTTCCAGGCCCCAGTGAGGATAAAAACGATAAGGCATTGTATGCTTTTAGAAGCTTTTTCCACTGGGAGGTTGAGGAGGGCAACCAATGGGGATTTCATAACAGAGACACCTGAAATATTCAGAATCAGAGAAAACATTTTATTCCAGAAGCTTCTTATTTTGGGGCATTCCCACCAGGTGTGCAACATGTCTCCTATATGTTCACATCCCCTAAAACATAGGAGAGAGGTTGTGGGGTACATTTTTTCCAGTTTAAATGGAACAAGATACCACCTAGACATAACTTTAACACTGGCTTCCACCAGCGCTATGTTAAGGATTCCCTTAAATGCCTTAAGAAAGTTCCTGTGCCAAATCTCAAGATCCCACTCCTGTGCGAGATCGTTTTCCCAGGCTAGCATATAAGGAGTCTTTGCTTGCCATCTCAGAAGAAATGTAGCCGGCAACTCCAGTAATCCAAATATAAACGCTTCATTGTAGCAAACAGTTATGGTACAGCAACAAAGAGCTGATGCGTTTCGGCACAAGAGCCTTAAGAGTCTTTGCTTGTGTTGAGGAGAGCGATACATAGATTCCCGAAATTTCCCCTCTGGTCCATGGCTTGGCTGCATCAATGTTCATAAGCTGTAATGTTAGGCCCATCAGGCTTCAAAGTCCATAATTTGTGTAGAAAATTGGAAATTTGGATTAAAAAAAGTTCTCAGACGGAGGTATGTCTAACTTGCTAATGCAATATGCTTTAGTACATGGACCTGGGTGGTGTAATAAGTATCCGGAACAGCCCTTTGTTCAACCACCAGTTAAAGGCCTTGATCTCCATCCCTGGGGGGAAACAAGGATTCCTAAACAAATGTGCAAGAGGGGTGAGAGAAGAAACCAGCAGGGGATGTGCTTTGAGAGTGTCCCAAAGGGCAAAGGAATGGGAAAGTGTGGGCACTAAAATTGAGGGTCTCAAATTCTCTGGGCACCAAAGGAGATATGGTGAGGGACCACTTGCCTTTCTATATGGACCCAATCAGGGAGCCCCACACGCGAATAGACCACAGAAATGTGAGCAAGTTGGGCAGATTGATAGTACAATAGGAGGTTGGGTAAACCAACACCACCTTGGTTTTACGGGCAAAACAGAAACATGTTAGAAAGATGGTGCCCCTTCTCGCCCCAAACAAAATTGATCCTTTTAGATTGTAGAAGTTTCAGGTGATCCTTATTTATCGGGACAATTTTAATTGCATTAACCCTGCCTAGCCATGAGAGATCAAGTGGGCCCAATGTAAAAGGTCAGCTTCTAATTTCTTAAATAATGGGGGATGATCTGCAGCATATATATATATAACTATTTTGGGGGCTAAGTTTACTCCTAAATATGGGATCTTTGAATCACTCCAGGAGAACCTAAAATTGTCCTTCAGGCGCTCAACTAGCGAGCTCGGAATTGTGATGTTTAAAGCTTGTGACGTATTATAGTTAACATGGAGACCAGAAATTTTGCTGAAGTCCTCCAAAAGGTGGCAGATGTTTGGAAGAGATATCGGCAGGCAGGTATTGAACAAAAGAATATTCTCCGTAAATAGAGAGCATTTGTGCAACTAAGGGCCACACAGAACGCCATGGATATCGGGATGGTTTCTGATAGCAATGGCTAAGGTCTCTATTGCGATAGCAAATATGATTGGAGAAAGGGGGCACCCTTGCCAAGTGCCTCTAGAAATTTGGAAAGATGCTGCTGAGTAGTATCCCTGCAAACGAACTTGGGCTTCTGGGGTACAGTATAGAGTAGGAATTATATTGAGTAAGGAGTCACCAAATCCCCATTGTTTAAGAATTGAGAAAAGATATGGCCAAGAAACTGAATCAAATGCTTTCTGAAGGTCCAGCGACAACAGGAGACCTTTTTGCGCTTTACCGTGATCCCACCTCGGGCTTAAGAGAGAAATAATATCAATAGCCCTTCAAATTTGGTCTTTCTGGAATGAGGCCTACCTGGTCTTTGTGTATATAGAGGCTAATAAATGTAGATATTCAGTCTGCAAGGATCTTAGTCAGGATCTTTGAGTCATTATTGATTAGGGAGATTGGCTGATAATTACAGATTGAGCTTGGGTCTTTACCCAGTTTAGGGATGACGGAGATGAACACTGAGTTGAGAGATAGTTCCAAGGGTGCCCCCCGCCTTAATGAATGAAATAAAAATGGGGCAGAGAGGGAGATAGAGTAGGGTTAAAGGCTTTGTAGTGAGGTATTGAAAAACCATCAAGCCCCCGGGGTAGAGTGAGCCTTCAAACTTTTAATAATCTCCATCACTTCCTCTGCAAAGATCGGGGTCTCCAATTTTTGGCAGTGTTTTCTCTCTAGTTTTGGAACTAGAAACCTGTAAAGGAAAAGGTTTAGTGCAAACTTATTAGTATTGTCCTCCGCGCTATATAACTTTTGATTCAAAAAATACTCCCACAAAACGTTTTGGGTTCTGAGATAATGTTCCCCCCTCAATCTTTATTTTAGAGACCGAGTATGACAGGAGTCTTTGGAGAAAGTTTCCCAGCCAGCATTGATCCAAACCTGTCCCTTTGATAGTAGAAGAGAGCTTCGCCCCAGTGAAGACTCTTCTATGCTTTAGAAGTAAAGGCTAGGTTGAGAGCCACGCAAGCCGAGTCCAATCTCTCAATGCCAAAAACTCTTTCTCTAGTCTCTCTATGTCAGCTAATTTAGCTTGGTGGATCTGGAAAGCTATTTGGATGAGTTTTCCCCTAATTGTGACCCTATGTGCCGCCCAAGAGTTTCAAGGGGCTCCTCCCTTTCAAGCCAGAGGGGTGCTGTAAGCTCATGAAAACCATGGAGTGGTTAGACCATGCAGAATCCCTGATGAAAGATTTCAAGACTAAGGGAACCTGAGCTGCTGGGATGAATAAATGATCAATCCTAGCAAAGGAGTGATGGGGGGCTAGAGTAAGGGGTGTAGTTACGCATCGTTGGGTTGATTTCTCTCTAAACATCTACCATCCCCTGTTGGAAAATCAACTGGGCAATACGAAGGCTCTACTTAGAAGGCCAGATAAGGCAGTTGCCCAGGGAATGCGACTTGTCGAGACCCTGGTCAAACGCTATATTAGAGTCCCCTCCAATGATTATTGGGCCCTCTATCAGAGGGGACAAAATTTGGAACATAGATTTAAAAAAAGTGGGCCTGGCCCTTATTTGGAGCATAATATGAGGCAAAAGAATAGATATGGTCATCAATGACCTCTTTAATGAGGATATACCTCCCTTCTGGATCTTTATGCTCCAAAAGGGGTGAAAATTTACATTAGTGGGAAAAAGGGACTGCTACAGCCTTAGTTTTGTCCTTGTCGTTGGTAAAAAAAGACGGTTGGATATTTAGTGTGCATGAATGAAAGGCAACAACGTTTAGGAAAATGTGTCTCCTGAAGGAGAATTACATAATTCTTTTGTGTGGTACTGTTGAAAGGCTTTCCTCCATTTAATTAGTGAATCAAGGCCTTAAGGGAACATTATAAGATACTATCCGCAAGGGGGTTTTTAGGGTGTCACCATTAGCTATAGAGTAATCGAGAAAGGGAAGCGAGAATCCAAACAACACTCACCCCAAACCACCAAAGGATAATATCACAGGAGCCGAGACTAGGGAAGACGTCCTCCACTGTCTTCATGTGTCTGTACAAAGACTCCCAAATGGTCACTAAAAAGAAGACAAAATTAGAAATGAAGAAAAGATGAGCAAAAGGGGAAGAAGAGAAGAAATAAAAGGGGGATCCATGCAGCCCCCTAAGGTGAGAGGGAGCCCTTTCCTCAACACCAACCATCACCACCACAGTTGTCTCCTCTGTCAAAGAGAGGGTAATCCTGTCTAGGAGAGGGGAAAATTCTGTATCTCTCAGACAGGAGGAGGAGCATGAGAACCGTTGTAGCCGTGAG
This sequence comes from Glandirana rugosa, assembly GCA_018402905.1. Taxonomy (NCBI): domain Eukaryota; kingdom Metazoa; phylum Chordata; class Amphibia; order Anura; family Ranidae; genus Glandirana; species Glandirana rugosa. The sequence goes on from BLSH010106835.1 coordinate 894,324, forward strand.
GTGTAGGGATGGGCATACAGTTGAGCTGAGCATAAGTTCAAGCCAAACTTTTGCTGTTTGGTCGTTCGACGAACAACCAAACAAATGGAACGTTTGACCATTTGTTCAGCCCCCTGAACGGACCAAAATGCAATGGGGCACTGAACAATGCATTGCAAAGCCCTGATTGGCTGAACCAGTGAAAGCTTCAGCAAATCAGGGCACAGAGCACTGTCAGAGTCATGATTGGACACTGTCATCATGACTTTATCCAATGAGAGCTCATTCATGCCCCACAGTATATTTTCAGTGTGATTTCGGCTGTAGAGAGATAGAACAGGGTTATGTTCAGTGCTATTAGTTAGCTAGTGTGCTAAACTGTGCTATTTTGCTTCAATTCTCAATGTAGATTTAGTAGTTTAGTGTCAGTCTAGGGATAGTGTGAGTATAGTGAGGAGGACCATTCAGCTTTGCATAGCGTGCATCTAGAGTAGGAACAACTCAGATAGTTTCACTGTAGTGCAGTGAGACCGTGTCATTCATACATACATTAGTGTATATGTAGAGTAGGGACAGCTCAGATCATTTCAGTGTAATGTAGTGAGACCGTGTAAGTGATCTTTACATTAGTGTATAGGTAGAGTAGGGACAGTTCAAATAGTGTCAGTGTAGTGACGTTTGAAGACCGTCTATTTTATTGCGTTACTGCAAGTTTAACGCCATTTACTTCTGTGTGCGTTACTGCCAGTTTAACACCATATAGCTCTAAGTATGTTATTGCCAGTTTAATGCCATTTACTTCTGTGTGCGTTACTGCCACTTTAACACCAAATAGTTCTAAGTGTGTTACAGCCAGTTTAACACCATTTACTTCTGTGTGCGTTACTGCCAGTTTAACACCATTTACTTCTGTGTGTGTTACTGCCAGTTTAATGCCATTTACTTCTGTGTGCATTACTGGCAGTTTTAACGTCATATATTTCTGTGTGCGTTACTGCAAGTTTAACGCCATATAGTACTGTGTGTGTTACTGCCAGTTTGACGCCATTTACTTCAGTGTGCAGTACCGCCAGTTTAACGCCATATAGTTCTAAGTGTGTTACTGCCATATAGTTCTGTGTGCGTTACTGCAAGTTTAACGCCATTTACTTCCATGTGTGTTACTGCCAGTTTAACGCCATATAGTTCTAAGTGCGTTACTGCCAGTTTAACACCATTTACTTCTGTGTGCGTTACTGCCAGTTTAACGCTATATAATTCTAAATGCCTTACTGCCAGTTTAACGCCATATAGTTCTAAGTGTGTTACTGCCATATAGTTCTGTGTGCGTTACTGCCAGTTCAACACCATTTACTTCAGTCTGCGTTACTGCCAGTTTAACGCTATATAGTTCTAATTGCGTTGCTGCCAGTTTAACGCCATATGGTTCTAAGTGCGGTACTGCCAGCTCAACACCATTTACTTCATTTACTTAAATCCAAGGTATTGAAAGCCTGTCTTTCAATCTCCACCCAATCCGGTCCGGTATTTTGTGCGTATATAATGGAGGATTGAGCCAGTTGGGCTGCCTGATAATACCTCCACAGATTCGGGAGCCCCAAACCCCCTTGGTTACAATGTCTCATGAGGACCTCAGCTGGGCACCTGAAGCCCTTATTACTAGAGTTGAGCGGACTGTAAAGTTTGAGTTCGTAACAGACTTTGGGGTGTTCGTGTCCTGAACCCGGACATTTAAGAAAAAGTCCGGTTTCGGGTTTGGTATTTGGATATTTTTGCGCCTTTTCAATAGCTGCAGGGCAGCCAATCAACAAGCGTTTCACTGGTTTGCCCTTAGAAGCCATCACAGCCATGCCTACTAATAGCATGGCTGTAATTGGCCAGTGCATCATGTGACCCAGACTATTTTTGGAGCCTGTTGAATAGCTGCAGGGCAGCCAATCAACAAGTGTTTCACTCGTTTGCCCTTAGAAGCCATCACAGCCATGCCTACTAATGGCATGGCTGTGATTGGCTAGTGCATCATGTGACCCAGCCTCTATATGAGCTGGAGTCACGTTGCGCTGCATGTCACATGCTCTCAGGCTAGTGTAGGGAGAGGATGCTGCCACTGCTGTGAGGGATAGATTAGCGTTCTAATACCATCTCATCCTGCATTCGAGACAGGTTCCTGGCGGTGCTGTGAGGCGAAAGATTAGCGTTCTAAAACCATCTGATACTGGAGTAGGTACAGTTTCCTGGTACTGTGAGGGAAAGATTAGCGTTCTACTATCATCTCATCCTGCATTAGAGACAGGTTCCTGGTGGTGCTGTGACGGGAAAGATTAGCGTTCTAAAACCATCTGATACTGGAGTAGGTACAGTTTCCTGGTGCTGTGAGGGACAGATTAGTGTTCAAAAATCAACTTGTACTGCTATAGGGAGAGGTTCCTGCTGCTGGTGTGAGGGACAGATTAGTGTTCTAAAATCATATCATACTGCTATAGGGAGAGGTTCCTGCTGCTGGTTTGAGGGAGAGATTAGTGTTCTAAAATCATCTCATACTGCTATAGGGAGAGATTCCTGCTGCTGGTGTGAGAGACAGATTAGTGTTCTAAAATCATCTCATACTGCTATAGGGAGAGGTTCCTGCTGCTTTTGTGAGGGACAGATTAGTGTTCTAAAATCACCTCATACTGGTATAGGGAGAGGTTCCTGCTGCTGGTGTGAGGGACAGATTAGTGTTCTAAAATCATCTCATACTGCTATAGGGAGAGGTTCCTGCTGCTGCTGTGAGGGATAGATTATTGTTCTAAAGTCATCTCATACTGCTATAGTTAGAGGTTCCTGCTGCTGGTATGAGGGACAGATTAGTGTTCTAAAATCATCTCATACTGCTATAAGGAGAGGTTCCTGCTGCTGCTGTGAGGGATAGATTATTGTTCTAAAATCATCTCATACTGCTATAGGGAGAGGTTCCTGCTGCTGGTGTGAGGGATGGATTAGTGTTCTAAAATCATATCATACTGGTATTGGGAGAGGTTCCTGCTGCTGGTGTGAGGGACAGATTAGTGTTCTAAAATCATCTCATACTGCTATAGGGAGAGGTTCCTGCTGCTGCTGTGAGGGATAGATTATTGTTCTAAAATCATCTCATACTGCTATAGGGAGAGGTTCCTGCTGCTGGTGGGAGGGACAGATTAGTGTTCTAAAATCATCTCATACTGCTATAGGGAGAGGTTCCTGCTGCTGCTGTGAGGGACAGATTCATGTTCTAAAATCATCTCATACTGGCATAGGGAGAGGTTCCTGCTGCTGGTGTGAGGGACAGATTAATTTTCTAAAATCATCTCATACTGGCATAGGGAGAGGTTCCTGCTGCTGGTGTGAGTGGTGCATTTCTTGCACAAAAATAAAAGGTGCGTCTACGTTGCTGTTTTCAAAAAAACAAAAGAATAATAATTTATTATTCTTTTTTTTTAAATATTAATAAATAGTGCTACATAGAACATGTGTACCTTGCTGTGCATTTCTTGGGCAAAAATAAAAAGTGCTTCTACATTGCAGGTTTAAAAAAATATATATTTTAAATACTACATTTGCGGCCAGGGGTGCATTTCTTGCACAAAATTAAAAAGTGCATCTACATTGCTGGTTTAAAAAAAAAAAGAATAATAATTTATTATTCTTTTTTAATTATTAATAAATAGTGCTACATAGTGCATTTGCGTCCAGAATGAGGAGAGCGTCAAATAAGGGACGTGGTCGTGGTGCTGCTGGTGCTGCTGGTGTTGGGGAAGTTCCTGTTGCAAGGAGAGGACGTGGTCAATTTTTGTCAGCTACACGCACAAGTGAAACACCTTCCTCAGGTGCTAGTAGCAGACAGAACCTTCAACGTTATATGGTAGGCCCGAATGCCGCTCAATGAATGGTGAGGCCAGAACAAGTACAGGCGATAGTAGATTGGGTGGCTGACAATGCCTCCAGTTCCTTCACATTGTCTCCCACCCGGTCCCTTGATGAAAGCTCAGAGTTGGCACCTGAACCCCATGGCCATCTGTCTTTCACCTCAGCCCTTGTAAATCAGCCAAGCAGTCTGAGCTCCAAGGCATGCAGCAGTCTCTTATGCATTTTGATAACTCTGCTGGTGTTTCCGTGGGCCATCAACATAGCCCTGCCCCAGAAGTGGAAGACATTGAGTGCACCGATGCCCAACCACTTCTGTTGCAGGATGAGGACATGGAAAAACCACCGCAGCACGTCTCTGATGATGACGAAACACAGGTGCCAATTGCTGCGGCTTTCAACAGTTTGCAGACTGACAAGGAGGGCAGTGGTGAAGGGTGGGTGGAAGATGATGTGGAGGATGATGAGGTCCTAGACCCCACATGGAATGAAGGTCATGCGAGTGAGGTTTGCAGTTTGGAGGAAGAGGTGGTGGTCGCACAGAGGCACAAGCACAGCAAAAGAGGAAGCAGGTTGCAAAAGCAGAGCGAGTGTCCCCCAGACAGTACGCCTCCTACTACCCACCGCACCCAGGGACCTAGCACACCAAAGGCAGCTCAAAGGTGTTCCCCGGCGTGGCAGTTCTTCAGACAATGTACTGATGACAAGACACAAGTGGTTTGCACGCAGTGCAATGAGAGCCTGAAGCGAGGCATAAATGTTCTAAACCTGAGCACAACCTGCATGACCAGGCATCTAAATGCAAAGCACGAGGCCTCCTCCTGCTTCCTATTCTGCTGCTGCCTCGGCCTCTTCCTCCACCTCTACAGTGCCAGTGTCACCTGCCACCCAGCAAACAGACGTTGTGACAGCAACGCCACCATGTTTGCCACCGTCCCCAAGCATTTCCACATGGTGCCATGGAAGCTTACAGCTCTCCATCTCCCAAACACTGGAGAGAGAGAGGAAGTACCCCCCTACCCACCCGAGATCCCCGGCCCTGAATGCCAGCATTTCAAAATTCCTGGCCTTTGAAATTCTGTCATTCCGTCTGGTGGAAACGGACAGTTTTAAAAACCTGATGGCAGTGTCTGTCCCACAGTACGTGGTTCCCAGCCACCACTACTTTTCCAGATGAGCCATCCCTTCCCTGCACAAACAAGTCGGGGACAAGATCAAGTGTGCACTGCGCAACGCCATCTGTGGCAAGGTCCACATAACCACTGATATGTGGACCAGTGAGCATGGGCAGGGACGCTATATCTTAAGTTGGGGGTGGACCTGAGGCGGCTAGCCGTTTGGCGCATGTCCTTCCGCCACCGAGGATTGCAGGTCATTTCTCTTTGCCTCCTGTTGCCTCCTCCTCCTATTCCGCTTCCTCCTCCTCGACCACCTCCTCATCTGGTCAGCATAACACCTTCACCACCAACTTCAGCACATCCAGGGGGAAACGACAGCAGGCTGTTTTAAAACTGATACGTTTGGGGGATAAACCCCACACTGCGCAGCAGCTTTGGATGGGCATTGAACAACAGACGGATGAGTGGTTGTTGCCACTGAGCCTCAAGCCCGGCCTGGTGGTGTGCGATAATGGGCGAAATCTCATAGCAGCTCTGGGCCTAGCCGGTTGACGCACATCCCTTGCCTGGCGCATGTGCTGAATTTGGTGGTGCAGAAATTTCTAAAAAACTACCCGGATATGTCAGAGCTGCTGCAGAAAGTATGGGCCGTCTGTGCAAGCTTTCGGCATTCTCCCCCTGCTGCTGCTCGGCTGTCTGCACCGCAGTGGAACTTCGGCATTCCCGCTCACCGCCTCCTATGCGACGTGCCCACAAGGTGGAACTCCACCTTGCACATGCTGGAGAGACTGTGCGAGCAGCAGCAGGCAATAGTGGAGTTTCAGCTGCAGCACGCAAAGGTCAGTCGCTCTGCGGAACAGCACTACTTCACCACCAATGAGTGGGCCTCCATGCGAGACCTGTGTACCATATTGCGGTGTTTCGAGTACCCCACCAACATGGCCAGTGCCGATGACGCTGTTCTCAGCGTTACTTTCCCACTTCTATGTCTCCTTGAAAAAACACTTCGGGCGATGATGGAAGAGAATGTGGCACAGGAGGAAGAGGAGGAGGAAGCGAGGTCTTTTCCGCGGTAATCAGGCCAGTCATTCACAAGTGGCTCGGAGGGTGGGTTCCTGCACCAGCATAGGCAGGGTAAAAAATTTTCAAGCCAGGGCACAGTTCTGGAGGATGAGGAGGACGAGGATGATGAGGAGGAGGAGGAGGAGGAACCGTGTTCACAGCAGGGGGCTCCATCACTGGAGCGTGGCTGGGGGATACGGAGGACACAGATGATACACCTACCACAGAGGACAGCTTGTCTTTGCCTCTGGGAAGCCAAGCACACATGAGTGACTACATGCTGCAGTGCCTGCTCAACGACAGCCGAGTTGCCCACATTTTAACTTGTGCTGATTACTGGGTGGCCACCATACTGGATCTCCATTACAAGGACAACGTGCCATCCTTAATTCCCTCACTGGAGCGTGATCAGAAGATGCGCAACTACAAGTGCACACTGGTAGATGCGCTGCTGAGGGCATTCCCAAATGACACCTGGGGCGCAGTGGAAGCACAAGACGTAGGCAGTGGAGGAGGAAGAGGTCGCCAACGCAGCTGTGGCACCGCCAGCACCTCAGAAGGCAGGGTTGGCATGGCCAAAATGTGGAAAAGCTTTGTCAGCAGCACGCCACAACAAACAGCACCACCAGCTGATAGGCAACGTCTTAGCAGGAGGAAGCATTTCAGCAACATGGTGGAACAGTATGTGTGCACACGCCTACACGTACTGACTGATGGGTCTGCCCCATTCAACTTCGGTGCCTCCAAATTGGGCACATGGCCTGAGCTTGCCCTTTATGCCTTGGAGGTGCTGGCCTGCCCTGCAGCCAGTGTATTGTCTGAACGTGTTTAGCATGGCAGGGGGCGTTATCACAGAATCAGAATCCAGATGTTTGCAGAACAGTGGTATCATATCACTGTTCTGCAAACATATGCAAACTGGGTTTGAAACTATAGCAGAGCGAAACATATACCTGTTCTTCTCTATGCTGTAGTTTCACACACACATTCCAGATGTGTGCAGAACAGATGTTCAGTTATTAGCGGCTATATTTAAAGTGACACACAGACTTTACAGATGTGTGCAGAACAGATGTTCAGTTATTAGCGGCTATATTAAAAGTGACACACAGACTTTACAGATGTGTGCAGAACAGATGTTCAGTTATTCCTGGCTATATTTAAAGTAACGCACAGACTTTACAGATGTGTGCAGAACAGATGTTCAGTTATTCCCGGTTATATTTAAAGTGACACACACACAGTTTCCAGATGTTTGCAGAACAGTGATATGGGTTCTCCCGGCTTATTTATACTTTTTGGACACAGTTTGAAGATGATTATAGAACAGTTATATGGCCTCTACCGTTAATTAATACTTTTCAGACCCAGTTTGAACATGATCCACATTCACCTCCATTTTTGCTTTTTTTATGTTTTTTTTTTTTTTTTAATATTTAAAGTTATTTCCCTGTCCCCATTTCTTTGTAGGTCACTTGTCCCACCCTTACCCCCATTTCCTTCCTTTTGCAGACCTCTAGTACTTTCCAGGACTATTTTACAGCCATTTTGTGCCTAAAAGTCCGTCTCCCCATTGATTTCAATGGGGTTCGGGTCCGGGACAAAGTTCCGGTTCTGTCCGCACCCGAACCCGGACTTTGTCCCGAAGTTCGGCCGAACCAGCAGAACCCGGACTTCTAGAAGTTTGCTCAACTCTATGAAAGACCCATCTTCCCGCAGTTGGCAAGGTCTTCTGAAAGTTGTTTATATAGAGGGGGGTAATTAGCGGAATATAAATGCTCAATACTGGCCGCTAATTTAATCCCTAGGTATGGGATATGGGCCAGGCTCCAGACAAAGTGATATCGATCCTTAAGCTGTCAAACTATCCTCTCGGGGACATTAATGCTGAGAGCAGCAGATTTGGCCATATTAACCTTTAAACCCGAGACCCCACCAAACTCCTGCAAGAGACAGGCAATACTCGGGACGGAGACGTGAGGGGAGGTGATAAACAACAAGAGGTCATCAGCAAACGGGGCACATTTATGGGTGTGTGGACCACATGTCACCCCCGGATATCGGGGTGTCTCCTGATAGCAATCGCCAGGGGATCAATTGCGATGGCAAAAATAAGGGGGGAGAGCTGGCAACCCTGTCTGGTACCCCTGTAGATGGGGAACTGATCAGAAAAGTCGTTTTGCAACTTGCAACACTCACTCTAGGATTAGAGTACAGTGCTTTAAGGGTTTGCAGGAAACGGGGGCCAAAGCCCCAACGTCCAAGTACCTCAAACAGATAAGGCCATTCGACCGTGGCGAATGCCTTCTGAAGGTCAACTGACAGCACAAACCCCTCTTGAGGCGGGCAGTCGTCCCATCCGAATCCGAGAAGTGAGATGAGGTCCACAGCCCTGCAGATCTTGTCAGGTCCCTGCCACCCAGGGATAAAGCCCACCTGATCCCTATGGATGTACTTCCCTATAAAAGCGGATATTCTATTGGCTAAGATTTTGGTTAGGATTTTTAAATCACTGTTAATCAGGGAGATGGGCCTGTAGTTACTTACTTCTGAGGGTTTCAGTATGACTGAAATACTGGCCGATCTAAGATCATCACTAACTCTCGTTCCCCCTTCAGAGAGTTAAAGAAATTAGCTAAATGGGGGGCTAAAAAAGTCCCAAACTGCTTACAATATGCTGAAGAAAGCCCATCTGGCCCAGGGGTCGAGCCCTTTTTGAGGTGCTTAATAACGTTCAATATTTCAACCTCCGAGAACGGCTCCTCTAATGAGAGACTATGTTCCCTGTCCAGCGTGGGTAAGGGAATGCTATCAAAGAACTTGTGCGGAGAGGCAGAGGGGTCGGTGAGCCCCAACTTATAAAGCTTGGCATAGAAGTCATGGAATGTTGCCATGCTCTTATGGGGGTTATTTGTGAGGATCCCCGCGGGGTCTCTCACTTTAGGGAAGATGAACGAGCGACATTTCGAGGAGATTCTAGTTGCCAATTTGGGGCCAATATGGTCTTTCTGAATGTAAAACTTGGCACTGACCCATTGAATCTGTTTCACAGCTTGGGTGGTTAAGGCTAGGTTCAGGGCTGCCCTCCCTGCCTCCAACTAGGTTCTGGACTGGGGGGGTAGGGTTTTTCTTGTGCGCCTTATAAAGTTTGTTAAAGTACTGCTCCAACCTGTCTATTTCCATCTTTCTCTCTCTCTCTTAAGTTTAAAAGAGAGATGAATTATCTTACCCCTAATGACTGCTTTGTGGGCCGCCCAGAGGGTCACGTTGGAGAGACTTCCCCCCTGAATTTAAACTAAAATACTCTTTAAGGTCCTCTCCTAGCATCGTACAGTGGACTTGTTTGTTCAGTAAAGATTCCTTAAGCCTCCACTGGGGTCTCACTCCTGCGCCCGACTGGGTCCTAATGTGCAAGCAGACTATCAAATGGTCTGAAAGGGGGGAATCCCTAATAGAGGTTTTGGATACCAAGGGAATAGAGGGGGCCCCCAGAAATATATGATCGATCCTGGCCAGGGAACTATGTGGGGCAGAGTAATGTATTAGGGTTAAATTCCCTCCAAACGTCCACCAACCCTAGCGAGTAAAGGAGCTTGGCTATCCTCAAGCTCCTTTTTGGGGGCTGAATGAGTCGAGCACGGTCAGGTCCAGACTTGCCCAACATATGGTCCAAAGCTGTGTTGGAGTCCCCTCCTAAGATTATGTTGCCCTCGAAATGCAGGGAAAGGGACCTGGTTCGGGGCATGGTAAGCGACAAAAGTGTAGATGCATCCTCTAAGTTCTCCTGCTAGGAGGATATATCAGGATCCCTGATTTCCTGATGAGACTGGAACCCGACCCCTTTAGCGAAAAAAAATTCCTACCCCCCTCGTCTTGTCTGGAGCGTTGGCCAGGAAGAAATTTCGGGAACCCTGCGTGTACAAATTTAGGAGTAAATTGAATGGGGAAGTGGGTTTGTTGGAGGAGAAGGACCTCCAAGTGATGTGAATGGGCAGCTTGGAAGTACTTTTGGCATTTTAAGGGGGAATTTAAGCCCTGGACATGAGTAGAGTTGAGCGGACACCTGGATGTTCGGGTTCGGCGGGTTCGGTCGAACTTCACAAAAAAGTCTGGGTTTGGTACCGAACTTGACCCGAACTTGACCCCGGACCCCAAACCCCATTGAAGTCAATGGGGACCCGAACTTTTTGGCACAAAAATGGCTGTAAAAAAGTCCTGGCAAGTGCTAGAGGGCTGCAAAAGGAAGTAAAATG
>BLSH010106835.1:914969-928425 GCA_018402905.1 Glandirana rugosa
CAAGACGTTTGTAGACCTTTGACACACACAGTGAAATTTTTCCAGATGTTTGCAGAACAGTAGTTCAGTTTGTCCCGGTTTTAGTTAAAGTGACACACACAGTTTCCAGATGTTTGCAGAACAGTGATATGGGTTCGCCCCGGTGTTTGGTAAAGTGTTACACACAGTTTCCAGATGTTTGCAGAACAGTAGTTCAGTTTGTCCTGGTTTTAGTTAAAGTGACACACACAGTTTCCAGATGTTTGCAGAACAGTAGTTCAGTTTGTCCCGGTTTTAGTTAAAGTGACACACACAGTTTCCAGATGTTTGCAGAACAGTAGTATGGTTTGTCCCGGTTTTAGTTAAAGTGTTACACACAGTTTTCAGATGTTTTCAGAACAGTGATATGGGTTCTCCCGGCTTATTTACACTTTTTTGACACAGTTTGAAGATGATTTTAGAACAGTTATATGGCTTCTACCGTTAATTAATACTTTTCAGACCCAATTTGAAGATGGTCCACATCCACCTCCATTTTAGATTTTTTTTTATGTTTTTATTTTTTTTTCAATGTTTTTAGTTATTTTCCTGTCCCCATTTCTTTGTAGGGCACTTGTCCCACCCTTACCCCCATTTTCCTTCCTTTTGCAGACCTCTAGGACTTTCCTGGACTTTTTTACAGCAATTTTCAGAACTTTTGGAAAAATTACCAGAACCCCGGACCCGAACTCGGACTTTTTTTGAAAAGTCCGGGTTCGGGTCCGGGTCCCGGACACCCCAAAGTTCAGTACGGACCCAAACTTTACAGTCCGGGTTCGCTCAACACTATTTGTAATGTAATTTGTTTTAGCCTTGTTGCGGGGCCAGGCTGGTTTAAGTGCTGAGTTAATTATATCATTGTCATCAGCAGGTTAAGTGGCTAAATAATAAATAGATTGCTGGCGCTGAGGTGTTAGGACCAAACACATCACATTTCAACCAAGAGTATTGAACCTCTCAGTGAAATGTCAAGGCATTATGCAAATTTACCCCCAAACCTCCCTCTCCCTTTTTAGAGCATATCCCATCATCTTTTTTTCCTTTTACATTGTTCTTGAAGCAAGAAACAGCTTTTATTACTACCTGTGACATTGCCACCAAGCTTGCATAGTTAATGAAAGGGCAGCTTCTGGGAGGTCATATAGGCACACCATGCAAATTCACATCTTATACCTCTTTTACTATACACAGTGTGTTGGGAGGCTATTGGGAGTCAAGCCACCAGCATTGTTGTGCTGGAAAAAGGTGAATGTATTCATGAGGACTGGGACAGAGAGGGGTGGGAGATAGGCTGAATTCTGTAGTTTAGCAAGCATACTCATACAGTAAGTTAAGATCACATTGACTTTCTAGAAGGTCAACAGTTTTTTTGTGTATTTACAGCATTGTGCAGTGATAAACACAGAGGAATGTGCATGTACTGCAGAGATATGCTGAATATGTTTTTTCCCCATGACATACACTTTAAATTGGTCCCTTGAATCGCTTACTCTGGTCATTCAGGGAGCCTACAATTTATATAAGAGCGGATCCCACTTCATTGCTTCAAGTCCGTTAGTGTGTAGAGTCCAATGGCCATTGCCCTTTATTGTTTGACCAAGGGATTTCCTACTCCCTTTCCTAGTATGGAAGAATTGTCCCTTATATTACATAGGATTGCTGTCAATCAAAAAAAGTTGTAATTTCGATTTGATCCCACTTAAGTAAGTTGTAACAGTTGATTATTAAGGGAGGGGTACAGAAAGTGTTCTTCTGGATACAACCTGTGTTTCACAGTGAATGTGTAAGTGCTCCTTATATGCTCTTCTTTAAAAAGTCCACTACATGCAGGGCAGATTGCAAATATCAGCCCATCATGCAAGTTTCACTTTCCACCATAATTAATAGCCTGTGGTGGGGAATTGCTCTCCCATGGTTCCTACTGAATGTTCATGGGGTATATGGACTTTAATACCTTGATGAAACCTGGCTCACAACAACTTCTACAATATAGTTTTGAACTGGTCATGTCCAAAATTTTTAAATGCTGTTCCACAGACTAAACAAAGCCACAGACCCCACTGCTGAACTTTTTTTCTTGTGTGAAACCCACCAGGCTTAATGATCTATCAATTTATTTACCTGTAAATGGATCCATAAATACGTAAGATCAATGTATTACCATTTCTAGAAGAATTATTAAAAAAAATATGTATACTATTTGAAAAAGTTAATGGGAATCATTGTAATAATTGCACTCACAGACACTAGTTACATATAACGTTTGGGGGTTATAGCTCCACAGGACTATGTACAAAGCCGTTTAACTTTTCTTAAGGCAAACACAAAGAAATGCTTCCAGCAGCAAAACAAGATGCAACACAAAAAGTCTGCTTGACTTCAGCACAACAGCTTATATTAAATATAAGGAAACAGAGTTCATAGATGGGACTTTACCCCAGTGTTAGCACAGTCCCAGTCTGGCTATCTGGCGGCTTCCAGCCAACATGCAGCACTCCAAACAGGTGTCTCTCTCCAACTCCTACTCACACCACCACACCTAATACTACTTCCTGTTTTAAGTGCTGCTTTCAGGAGGCTCTTAACCTTTTGGGGACTGGAGTCCCTTTTCCCACCTCAATGTCACTTCAGGACCTCCAAAATTCTGGTCCCAAATAACTCTCTATCAATAGAGAGAGGTTAACATGGCTAAGCTGAAAATTACTCACCCATCTCGGTAAACCCCCTGAGTACCCATGCACTTTCCTCAAAGGGACCATAACCCGTACACTGGTTCCACATAGCACCCGTTCAGGACCCATCCTTGGCATCCTGTAAAAATAATACTTAAAAAGATGTATTTTAGGGAAAAAAAGCATGTTACACATTTGTTCCTTACACACACATACAACTGATAAGATCTGTCCTTAAAGCAGAGTTCCACCCGGTTAAAAGTCAGCAGCTACCAAATGGGTAGCTGCTGACTTTTAACAATCAGACCCTCACCTGTCCCTGGCTCCAGAGATGTGGCCATCCGAGGGCTCACTCTTCTCCCCCTCCCCTGGGCAGCACCAGCATCACAAGTGCGCATGCGCGAGTCACGCTGCACCTTGTGAATGACTCTGCGTATCTTCTGGGACCGGTGACATGTCCCAGAAGATCGCCGAGGGGGGGGGGGGGGGGAGCTGAACTTCCTTCTGGAGCTGCAGCTCTAGGAGAGGAATTGGACCTGGGACCCTGTGAAAACAGGGTCCCCGGTCCCCCCCCAAAAAATTACATGCCAATTGTGGCATGTTGGGGGGCCACCAGCACAAAAACTTAGCCCCACATTCATTCAGCATCATGTCTTAAAGTGATATTAAATCCACGTGAACATGCTTCAAGATATTAATAGTGTATGCAATTATAAAACCATTCATTCATCACTGAATGAAAATCGTTGTAATCACTGTACCCTTTTTTTACTACTTTTGTATGCCTGCCATGTGATCTTTATCTGTAACAGAATAAATAATCTGAGTGAGGAGCATATTTCCTTTAGCCCGCATCACTACAAACTAATTTGGAGGGCAAAAAAAAAGTTTGTAATATACACAAATTAATTTTAAAAATAAGCCATCAAAGGAGTATTTATTTATTTTTTGTTTAACAATAAAAAAAACAAAGTTTACATTAATCAGAGCTGCCCCATGTGACACTCAAATGTAATGCAGGGCAGCACAATATTCAGAGCACTGACTCTTTACCGTGCAGATGTGATAAGTGAAGGAACAGAGCACAAGTACTGCTTCATTGTGAATCCACAACCTTGACCAACTCCCCACATGATGTGAAGGGGAGTCTTGTGTGGAAGAAAACTGTGAAAGATCACAGCTTCCTGATGGAGATTTTGGAACATGTGCAGATAGGGTGGCAACAGAACACTGGGGATCACCAGCAATAGCATTGCCACTCTTCACTGACACTGTGGAGCTGGCAGGTTCACCTGATAAATAGAAATGGGCAATAGATTTTTAACAGAAGTGATCAGCAAACATAGTCATGTATGAGCATTTTGCAGCTTATATTGATTTTTTCATGATTATGTTTTAATGACTTTAAAGTGTGCCCTGCGTGTAGATTTATTTGGGGTTCTTTAATCCTTGACTGTCCACCAGGGATTGTATAATTTGAATCATGCACACGTTTTTTGTGTGAACATACAGTATCTCAGTGCAAGTGTAAATATTTTATTATATCTTTTCATGTGACAACACTGAAAAAAATTATGCTTTGCTACAATGTAAAGTAGTGAGTGTACAGCTTGTATAACAGTGTAAAGTTGTTGTCCCCTCAAAATAACTCAACACACAGCCATTAATGTCTAACAACGTGAGTACACCCCTAAGTGAAAATGCCCAATTTGGACCCAAAGTGTCAATATTTTGTGTGGCCACCATTATTTTCCAGCACTGCCTTAACCCTCTTGGGCATGGAATTCACCAAAGCTTCACAGGTTGCCACTGAAGTCCTCTTCCACTCCTCCATGATGACATCACGGAGCTGGTGGATGTTAGAGACCTTGCGCTCCTCCACCTTCCATTTGAGGCTCAATAGGGTTTAGGTCTGGAGACATGCTTGGCCAGTCCATCACCTTTACCCTCAGCTTCTTTAGCAAGGCAGTGGTCATCTTGGAGGCGTGTTTGGGGTCGTTATCATGTTGGAATACTGCCTTGTGGCCCAGTCTCTGAAGGGAGGGGATCATGCTCTGCCTCAGTATATCACAGTACATGTTGACATTCATTGTTCTGTCAATGAACTGCAACTCCCTAGTGCCAGCAGCACTCATGCAGTCCCAGACCATGACACTCCCACCACCATGCTTGAATGTAGCAAGACACACTTGTCTTTGTACTCCTTACTTGGTTGCCACCACACACGCTTGACACCATCTGAACCAAATGAGTTTATCTTGGTCTCATCAGACCACAGGACATGGTTCCAGTAATCCATGTCCTTAGTCTGCTTGTCTTCAGCAAACTGTTTGCGGGCTTTCTTGTGCATCATCTTTAGAAGAGGCTTTCTTCTAGGATGACAGCCATGCAGACCAATTTGATGCAGTGTACGGCGTATGGTCTGAGCACTGACAGGCTGACCATCCACCTCTTTAACCGCTGCAGCAATGCTTGCAGCACTCATATGTCTTTTTCCCAAAGACAACCTCTGGATATGATGCTGAGCATGTGCACTCAACTTCTTTGGTTTACCATGGCAAGTCCTGTTCTGAGTGGAACCTGTCCTGTTAAACCACTGTATGGTCTTGGCCACCATGCTGCAGCTCATTTTCAGGGTCCTGGCAATCTTCTTATAGCCTAGGCCATCTTTATGTAGAGCAACATTTTTTTTTTCAGATCCTCAGAAAGTTATTTGCCATGAGGTGCCATCTTGAACCTCCAGTGACCAATATGAGAGAGTGAGAACGATAACACCAAATTTAGCACACCTGCTCCCCATTCACACTTGAGACCTTGTAACACTAATGAGTCACATGACATGGGGGAAGGAAAATTACTAATTGGGCCCAATTTGGACATTTTCTCTTAGGGGGTGTACTCACTTTTGTTGCAGCAGTTTAGACATTAATGGCTGTGTGTTGAGTTATTTTGAGGGGACAGCAAATTTACACTGTTATACAAGCTGTACACTCACTACTTTACATTGTAGCAAAGTATAATTTCTTCAGTGTTGTGACATGAAAAGATATAATAAAATATTTACAAAAATTTGAGCGGTGTACTCAATTTTGTGAGATACTGTAGCTATCTGTTTGTTCACAAGTGTATTTAACTTCTGTGCAACTGGAATTACAGATGTACAAAAGTATTCCTTCAGCTTTAAGGGGTACATTTCGGTTGGTGCACACAAAGCTGCCATAGCTACACTCCATACAATTTTTTGTTCATGTCTTAAATTAGGATCAATTATGCATATGCAACACATATTACTGTGTTGTTTCTTAAAGTGCACTTCCACAATCACATTGTAAAAACATCTACTTTATACAGTATCTGTTACATGCGCCCATTCACATAGCATTACTTTAAAAAAAATATTTTAAAATTGCAGCTTACCTATTTGAATGCTCTATTCTGGGCCCTATAGCAAGGAAAATCCTAAACATTCTTTTTAATTATGAGGGGGTTGGGCAGCTGTGTTTGCCTTTATTAACCCTGTCTGTATTGTGCAGACATGTCTTCATTATTATTTGTAACTAGATTTGAACACTATCTGTCCAAACAAAGGGTTAGAGGTCCCTCTAGGGGCTGGGCTTCCTGTATTTTATGTTAATGAAGACAGACGCTAAAGCCTCGTACACATCACTAGCTCAGGTCGGAACCACTGTACTAACGATCCAATGTTAGCACGGCGATCTCCCCTGCTATGCTATTGTGTTCTGACAGAGGGACGCCCCCCCGCCAGAACACATCGCTCTCAGCCATTGGGTCGGCTGACCGTTTTCAGTCATGAGCCTTCGACAGAAGCCAGACAAACAGCCGGCTTCTGTTGGACTGGCTGCCATACACAGAGGCCGAATGTCGGACGGTTTTTATTGGACCAGCTGATTCTGCTGACAATCGGCCCATGTGCATTAGGCTTAACATTGTTCAAAATGCCTTGCAGTCAGCCATGACACCCTGTCCTGATAAACCTAAAAAAAAGGTATGCGTGCTGTGTGAAGGGGAACACATAAAAAACATATTGTTGGGTTTTCTCAAATCCGACTACAAAAATGGAAACCTCTATATCCAGTGTCCTGTGCATCAGTAGGTAGAAACCTATAATGGGTATATGCCAACTGACATACACGTTTATCATATTGAAAAAACCCTTCCTTCTTGTCACACCTTGCTTTTGATACTTGCAAAGTACACGCATTATATAATGAAATTGCTAGACTGCATTTCCATAGATTTTCCATACAGATGTGAAATGTCTCACTTTCTCAACACTCAACTAGAAAAAAAATAACATAGTTGATTCATGTGTACGTATATACAGTGCTGTTGTACTTATCTGTGCCTGGGTTAGACTTAAATGATGTCCATTTAATTTCATATACACTGTGGGCCAACACAGTTGCCTCAGGAATCAAAGGGAATTACTCTACAGCAGGGCTGCTGTCTCATAATGGCATGTGCTACATGGCGGGGGCGGTTTTGTCTCAACAGTTTCAATACTAGCACTGATGTTTGTATTCTACCCAAATACTTTATACCCTACAATTTTTTAAGTTCTTGAGATTATTTCACAAATAAATCCTGCAGCCACTGATATATCTGTCCCATTTAACAATGTCTACAGATTTCAGCAAGCCGCTTTTGTAACATTCCTCAAACTGTGTAGAATATAGACATTTGGTATAAACAGTGAAAAAGCATTCATACCCCAGGGGGTTAATGCTTCATTTCTGCTTAAGGACATGAAGCTATTTCTAACGTCAACCACTACCCTTTCGAAGAAAAGTCAATTTAGTTTTTTTTTTTTTATTGTGCCGCAGGCACAAACATGCATCTATTCCATCTAGGTTAAATCTCAGAGTAGTTGAAATGGTCAGGACTAATGGGAGAAAAAGCAAACAAATAAATAAAAAAAAAATAATAAAAAAGATTAGCAGCCTGGAAAACTCTCTGCTAACAGGTGAGGGCACTGGAGTTTGATTTTTTTAAGAGCCTGTTTCTATGGTAACTGGGAGGAAATGATAAGCCTCTGAACTGAATGTACCACTGCCATAGAACTTGATTTAACTCCCGTTTACTGACGCTGTCTGACATGCATTTTCCAATGTACTATAGAAAAATATTCTCCCTTCATGGCTCCCAAGACGCAGATTATTTTAAGATCAGTTAAACAGCTGCATATACAGATATTTGGAAAAGAGACGTTTCAGTTATTAACAAATTTGTGCGTTGGTAATAAATCTGAATATTCAGAGCAAGACACTGCAATCATTTTGAATTATGGTGCTGAATATTTGTTTTATCAAAATACATGTTCTGAAATTTCTCAATATTTGTTTGTTACTGTGATAAAAAAAAAAGAAAAATCTCTGCAGACTCTTTTTTGTCTCAGGAGGATAGTCTTGTCTATCTATTCTTTCCTACTGCCTGCGTATTTGTTATTGCAAAAACAAAAAGTCCCCATAGAACTCCAAATTATTTTTTTCTCAAAAAAAGCATTTCACTGGTAATCAAAAATCCACTTTCACCCAATCCACTCAAACAAATTGGTTTGCCATATTTTAATAATTTAATCACCTTAGATTTTATTTTTATTTTTTTTATAATATTTGAAATCAAAATGAAATCTAAAAATATTTTCCCCAATGTGTCATCTGGGCATACCAAGTTTTGTTGTTGGAATTTTCATAACTGGAAACCAGAAATTATGCTAATCAGTTCCATACTGATACTAGCTTATATACCCTTAGCACTGGCTGTGGGCTTCAGTGGGGGGGGAGTCGATCCCCCATCTCAAGATATTGGCCCATTGTTCAAGAACACCAGACTCTTCTGCACATATGATACATATACAATGTACAATAGTATACAATATTATATTCAGGAGTATAGTGTCCCGAGTACCACCCAATCCAAAGATCCCATATTTTGGAGGCGCTTTAGTATTTCCCTATGCTGGATGTGAAGAGAGTTTCATATGAACCATAAATATGGGTTGTTTGTAAAATGTCTGTGATTTTTCTGAGTTTAGGATCTTTCCAGTGCCTACTGTGGGAGATTAGCTTGTGGGGATCAGCTTTCCAAAGTAATAGAGTCAGCGTGCAGGCAATTTTTCCTTAAAATCTGGCAGATTGCGAGCCGAATGCGCGGCGGCACCCAGCATGGATGCATGGTCCGGGAGCTCCGTTCCACTCCGGCAGTTCGGGCATCCTAGAGCGGTGAACACCCACCATCTCACCCGACTCCAGCAGAGCTTGTCACCGGAACATCTCTGGACCCCACGGATGACTTTGGGCTCAGCCAGGAGAGACATTAGCAGCCAGTTTGAGGCCCTCAAGCTGCAGGCCGCGGATCCTAAGATGGCGGCCACAACACAGTGGGTGGCTCCAGTGCGCCTCATATACTATCCAGCGGCATCACCCGACCCTTTTCCACCTGCAGGGCCGCACATGAGTACACCTCCCCAGTGCACAACATCTTAGACCTCCACGGAATCCTTACTAGAGCAGGGGAGATGGGTCACATATTTCATTCCACACAGCCCAGGGATCTGGATCTCTCCCCCCGAGGGCCTACCCCAGACCTCTTCACAAGATTTGCTGAGATTCTGGACAGAGGCCTCCAAAACATAGCCAGCAGAATTAACAATGATATTAAAGCAGACCTGCAGAACATAGGAGCGCGCATAGAAATGATCGAAAATAAGCTAGATTCCACCATTTCCAGGACATTTCAAAATACAGACCGCATACAAGATCTTCAAACACAGTTGAAGTCTGCATTGTTTAAATCCTTCAAAGATATTCCCAATACGATATGTTCCCTCATCAAGGAATTGCCCCAGACATCACAGACTTGAGCTAGATAGGGCACATATGGCCCTTAGGCCTCCACGGTCTGACGGTCTCATCTGGGATATTGTGGTGAAACCATATTTCTTTGCAATCAAAGAAGAAGTGATCCGAAAATCCCGTTCTCTGTGAAAAATCTCTTTTCAAGGACATGAGATCCAGATTTTTGCAGACCTATCTGCCTCCACAATACAAAAAAGGAGGTCTCTCAAGCCATTACTTTTAATTTTGCCCGAAAAGGAGATAAAATATTGGTGGCTCTTCCCCTTTAACTCAAATTCTTGCTCAAGGGTAAAACATATACATTTTCTACGTTTGCAGAAGGTGAGAAAATTCTCCTTCAATTGGGCCTCATTAGCCAAGACTCTCTCCAAACCAACGCATAATTCCACCCTGTCTTTCTCAAAACGACAACTACCCTCCAGCCCGCTAATGCAAGTCTGGGAAAAACCCAAAACCAAAAAATCCAAGGATGCCCATCCCCCCTAAGGAACCCACATTAGTGACCCCTTTGCTCCCAATCTTTAACTCTCAGTTTATCAACGAAGAAGCCTTATTTGATCTGGTCGTTTCTTTCAACTCATGACTATACAAACCTTTCTCTGCGGTTTGATCTGTTGTTCCCTTTAAAAGGACTTCTGTTACATTCAGTTGATTTGAACATTGTTTTACCAGATTGTTGGCCTGACCATGGACCATTTAACAATTGGAGCTACATAACCTCCTCCCTTATCCCTCTGGATTCCCCCCAGCTCTCCTTCCCCCATCTAATTTCCCCCTATGGCTCCCTTATCATCCTAATTTGTTGGCTCTACTAGCAAGATGCAATAATGACTCACTGTTATGGTTTATTTATACAACTCCGTGTGGGGGGGCGTGGCTTGATGCAGAGCTGAGTGGCAACACTTTCCCAGAGCTCCGGCATACACCCAGAACGGCTCGCAACATCTCTCCCAGCACTCGCAGCATGGCGATTACGGACTGTAAAGGTCGAGGATGGCAGGAGACATGTCCAGGAAGCGAAAAGAGGAGAGGAAGCCCCATCACTTGACGGACTTCTTCACCCAGCAACCCCAGGGTGGCAGACAAGATGTCGCCAAGGCCTACTCCACACCACACATGGCACACGGAAGGCTGCAAAAAAAGGTAATCCTTTCGCCACTACACACACCAGTGCAAGCCCTACCTCCAAATCACCCTCCCTAGTATCGGGTAGCCCTGCCAAGGCCAAATTCTGCATGGATGGGGTTGGATGCAGCCCGCCAGAAAGTCAGGGCGCAGATTCAGGAGATGACACACGTGAGCTACCCGACTCCATTGAATCATTCCTGATGGTCAACACTCCAGTGCTTGATACGGTACTAAAGGACATGCTATGATCCCTATGTAGCACCATCCAAACCAACATAATAACATGTATGCATACATTTGGCTGAGAATTACATGCAGTGGAGGCCAGAGAGGATCACATTGAGGGCAAAATTGCCGAATATGCCACGACCATTAACGATCTAGTTGATGCTAATGAAGAAAAAGAGGGGAAGATGGAGTGGGTGAAGGCCAAGCTGGCTGATATGGAGGACAGGGCAAGAAGGAATAACTTGAAAATCAGAGGAGTACCTGAATAGATTCAACAATCCGAACTTAGGGCAAATGCCTCCTCCATGTTTAAACCACTACTACCTGATATGTCAGATTTAGACTTTACTTTGACAGAATACACCGTCTGCCTAAACATAGAAACATAGAAATACATCAAGGGGGTGAATAAGGTTCAGGAGGGCAGTCTTTTCAATATGAAACCAAAATCAAGAACACGGGGATATGACCTCAAACTAACTGGGGGGAAGTTCAAAACTAATCTTAGAAAGTATTATTTTACTGAAAGGGTGGTTGATGATTGGAATAAACTACCAACAGAGGTTGTGAGACAGTCAACAGTACATGGCTTCAAACATGCTTGGGATAAACATAAATCTATAGTCAGACAACAAGGTTAATGTAAAAAAAAAAAAATAATAAAATAAATAAATAAATAAATAAAAAGGGGCAGACTCGATGGACTACTCAGTCTTTTTCTGCCGTCACTTTTCTATGTTTCTATGTTGGGAATCATTTTACTTGGCGTAACATTATCTTTCACAATATGGAAAAAAATTGGCCTAACTTTACTGTTTTCTTATTTTTTAACTAAAAAAACTGAATTTATTTAAAAAAAAGCACGCTTGGAAGACTGCTGCACAAATACGGTGTGACATAAAATTTTGCAATGATCGCTATTTTTTTCTCTAGGGTGTTAGAAAAAAGTATATATATAATGTTTGGGGGTTCTAAGTAATTTTATAGCAAAAAAAAAATGTTTTTAATTCGTAACCACCGAACCCAAAAAATAGTCTTGGTTTGGAAGTGGTTAAAGGTGTCCTCAAGGCATGGCTATCCATTGTGAAAGGTTTGTGAGTTCGTTGCTGGTAAATTTCTTTAAGTTGACTCGGGTTGTAGTGGTCCACCAGACTGCAGGAGTACTCCACATTGAAAGAGTTAAAAGTTAAAGTGAAAAAGGTTATGAAGGATAGAAGTAGAGAAAAACAAAACCTTGGAACATTTAACTGTGACCTGTAGAGGGTAAGTACCCCGAAGCAACTCCTATGTTGCTCCCAGTTGGCAATTGGGGGAATAAGTTTATGTCAATAAGTCCCCCATGAGCCCCAACTCATGGACCAACTCATGGACCTTGTAGTAGAGAATTGTGTCTCCCAGAGATTATTTATGAGATCTGGCATTTTTAGATGTGACCTGTGTCCAGTCCGGTTCAATCGGGTTGATGTGCTTGGAGTGGTAACTTTCTGGGGTTTGATCAGAGAGCAGGCCCCAGTGCTTTAGTAGGGATAAGCCTTTTTCTAAGGAGGCTATGACATGTGATTCACCTGCCTTTGTGACGGTAATTTTTGTGGGGTAGCCCCATTTATATGGGATCTTGTGGTTCCTGAGTATTTTTCTTACATTACTTAGGTTTTTCCTTTTTTGCAGAGTGTACTGTGAGAGATCCACGTAGAATTGAAGGTTCTGATACTGTGCAGGGATTCCATTGTTATTGCGCATTACTGTCATTAAGTGCTCCTTAGTATGGTAAAAATGAAGCCTTAAAATAACATCCCTGAGGATCTGCTCAGGGAGATGTGAGGGTTTAGGCAGACGGTGTATTCTGTCAAAGTAAAGTCTAAATCTGTCATGCTTCAAAATTGCGTCCGCTCGTGGAATGGCAACAAACTTTGCAACTTAAAAATCTCCATTGGCGAAGTTTAAAAAATTATACAGGTTAGCAGTTTTGAGTTACAGAGGAGGTCTAGTGCTAGAATTATTGCTCTCACTCTAACGATCGCGGTGATACCTCACATGTGTGGTTTGAACACCGTTTTCATATGTGGGCGGGACTTACGTATGCGTTCGATTCTGCACATGAGCTTGGCGGGACAGAGCGCTTTAATTTTTTTTTAATTATTTATTTTGCTTTTTACTTTTTATTTTTAGACTGTTCTTTAAAAAAAATGATCACTTTTAGTCCTATCACAAGAAATGTAAACATTCCTTGTAATAGAAAAAAGCATGCCAGGACCTCTTAAATATGAGATCTAGGGTGAAAAAGACCTCAGATCTCATATATAAAGTAAAATACAAAAAAAGAAAAAAAAATTGAAAAAAATGTTAGCCCCAAAAAATAAATGGGCCCTTTAAGACCGTTGGGTGGAAGTGACTTCTGATGACATTTCCGCCCCGTACTATGGGGCCGAGTGAGCAGCTTCAGCCGCTCAGCTCACGGACACTGGGGGGGACGGATCCGATCATCTCCGCCGTTGCCAGCGGGTCCAGTAAGCAGCGGAGATGACGGGAAAG